>CM030791.1:26635000-26715000 GCA_018127125.1 Rhododendron griersonianum | reverse complement strand
ATCGAGACCCCTTGGGCAATTCTTGGCCTTTTGGCCTTGGTTGCTCGTTGAAACACGACCCATCAGTAATGCTCGGAAAAAAGACCAAAATGCCCTTGAAACGAAATGCTATTTTAAGCCATCACGTAGGGCAAAGCACGGCTCTATCGGGCAAAGCAAGACTCTATCAGGCAATTCTAGGCCATTTGGCCTCTGATACCCCTGGAATCACATCCCGTCGGTAATGCTTGGACAAAAGACCGAAATACCCCCGAGGCAAAATGTTATTTTTACCGGTCCAGCTTGGCATAACATGACTCTATCGGGCAAAGAAACACTCCGTCGGGCAATTGTTGGCCGTTTAGCCTCAAAAACCCGTGAAAAGATGACCCATCGGTAACAATCGAAAAAAGTGCCCGTGTAATGGCATGCCCAATCCCATACAGGGCAAGGCAAAGCAAAGCACAACTCTAATGGGCAGAAATAAGAATTCCATGGCCGTTTGGTCACAAATGCTCGTGCTATCACGTCCCGTCGGTAATGCTTGCAGACTCACATCCTCCATGATGCATTGGTATTCCCATCGGGGGATGCCTCCTTGCTAAGAGGTAAGCTCGTCGCCCAGGTGATGAGCACCGGCCGACGAATCTCTGTTGGCTATGGCACCTTCCCGATGATGCATTGGCATCCCCGCACGGCAAAATGTACCTGGCTAATGGTCTTTGATTCCTAATGCCAGGGCTTGTAGCCCTGGGGATGCCTCTTTGTTGAGGGGTCAGCTTGTCGCCTAGGCGATGAGCGCCGGCTGATGGTTCTCTGTCGGCTATGGCACCATCCCGATGATGCATTGGTGTCCCCGCACGGAAAAGTGTAACTGGCTAATGGTCTTAGATTCCTAATGCCACGGTGCTCAGCCCAGGGGATGCCTCCTTATTGAGGGAGAAGCTTGTTGCCAAGACAGCGAGCACCGGTTGACGGTTATCCGTTGGCTATGGCACTGTCCCTTCGTTGTTAACCTTCTTCCTCCATGATGCATTGGAGTTCCTTTTGGGGGATGCCTCCTGGCTGAGAGGTAAGCTCATCGCCTTGGTGGTGAGCGCCGGCTGATGGATATCCGTTGGCTATGGCACAATCCCGATGATGCATTGGTGTCCCCACACGGAAAAGCCTAACTGGCTAATTGTCTTTGATTCCTAATGCCACGGTGTGTAGCCTAGGGGATGCCTCCTTATGGAGGGAGAAGCTTTTGCCTAGGTGGCGAGCGTCGGTCGATGGTTCTCTGTTGGCTATGGCATTGTCCCTTCGAAAAACTACCTCGATGATGCGTTGGTGTTGAAATCCTTTGGGGTAGGCGCACCCTTGCGGAGAGGTAAGCTAGTTGCTGCTTGGACGTGAAGTCAAATGCTTTATAAAATCATTGTTCATTTAAAAAACAAAAATGAATTTGCAAAAATCTTTCTCGATGACGCATTGGCGTTTCCTTCGGGGAATGACTCCTTGCTGATGGGTAAGCAAAAATGAATTTTAAAAAATCTTCCTCGACGATGCATTGGCATTTCCTTCATGGAATGCCTCCTTGCTGAGGGGTAAGCAGGTCGTCTTAGGCGTTGTGCGCCGGTTGATGGTTCTCCGTTGGCTATGGCACTGTCCCTTTGTTAACCTTCCTTGATGATGCATTGGTGTTCCCTTCGGGGGATGCCTTCTTGTTGAGAGGTAAGCTCCTCGCCTATTTCAATGAGATGGGTGGCGAGCGCCAGTCGATGGATCTCATCCGTTGGCTAAGCAATTGTCCCTTAGGTAATCTTCCCCGATGACGCATTGGTGTTCCTTTCGGGGGATGCCTCCTTGCTGAGGGGTCAGCTTTTCGCCTAGGCAATGAGCACCAGCTGATGGTTCTGTATCGGCTATGGCACAATCGCGATGATGCATTGGTGTCCCCAAATGGAAAAGTGTAACTGGCTAATGGTCTTTGATTCCTAATGCCATGGTGCGCAGCCTAGGGGAACCTCCTTGTTGAGGGAGATGCTTGTCGCCATGACGGTGAGCGCCGGTTGACAGTTATCCGTTGGCTATGGCACTGTCCCTTCGTTGTTAACCTTCTTCCTCCATGATGCATTGGTGCTCCTTTCGGGGGATGCCTCCTTGCTGAGAGGTAAGCTCGTCGCCTTGGTGGTGAGCGCCGCCTGATGGATAGCTGTTGGCTATGGCACAATCTCGATGACTCATTGGTGTCCCCGCACGGAAAAGGGTAACTGGCTAATGGTCTTTGATTCCTAATGCCACGGTGCGTAGCCCAGGGGATGCCTCCTTGTGGAGGGAGAAGCTTGTCGCCTTGGTGGCGAGCACCGGTCGACGGTTCTTTGTTGGCTATGGCACTGTCCCTTCGGAAAACCACCTCGATGATGCATTGGTGTTGAAACCCTTTGGAGCAGGCGCACCCTTGCGGAGAGGTAAGCTAGTTCCTGCTTGGACGTGAAGTCAAATGCTTTATAAAATCATTGTTCATTTATAAAACAAAATTGAATTTGCAAAAATATTTCAATGAGATGGGTGGCGAGCGCCAGTCGATGGATCTCATCCATTGGCTATGGCATTGTCCCTTCGGTAAACTTCCCCGATGACGCATTTGTGTTCCTTTCGGGAAATTCTTCCTCGATGCATGCGCCCGCCGCCCGTTTGCCGACTAGCACTAGGGGCCATTTGGCCCCCAAAGGCACGTGTCTTTGGCGTTAGCCTGCGCGATGGATGCGTCGTGCAGGCTGCCTTAAAGTACAATTCCTATCAAGCGGCGGGTAGAATCCTTTGCTGATGACTTAAATACGCGATGGGGTATTGTAAGTGGCAGAGTGGCCTTGCTGCCACGATCCACTGAGATTCAGCCCTACATCGCTTCGATTCGTCCCTCCCCTCCGCTCTTTTATCTTCATTTTCCAAGAGTAAGGAAGAGGTTTGAAGGAGAAAAGTGGAGGCATTGGATCTCGTACCATTGAAAAGCTACTCCAGGACCTTAGAACCCGCGTGCCTCTATTACTACGACTTTGTGCTGCGTCATTCGGCATCAACGCCTTCACGCACTAGCGAAGCATGATGGGAAGTACACTTGAAACGGCACGTGCTTGTCAACGAGCATGGCAAGCCGCACTACATGAGCACGAAGAAGGTAAGTAGGCAATGCCGGCCGTGATTTGTGCGAAAGCCAAGGCCCACCATGAAAAAACATGTCTTTTTTGATGGGTAGCAAGGCCAAAGCAGTGGAATTGGCATGCCACGTCTCTATGATCAAAAAAAAGGCCAAAAAAGCCAAGGGATGGCAAGTCGATAGCTTTGTCACCAAGCTAGGCAAGGCATTGCTCACAGCATGCCCAGACCATGTGTGCCCAAGGCATTGATAACGGAAAAGTCATTAAGGTAAAGGCATGGCAAGCCAATTGCCAATCATCGGGCAAGGCAATGCATTGCTCACGGCATGCCAAGACCAAGAGTGGCCAAGGCATGACTCATGGCATGCCAAAAACAAGGGGAGGCCAAGGCATGGCAAGCCGATTGCTTGTCACCAGGCAAGGCAATGCAATGCTCACGGCATGCCAAGACAAAGGTTGGCCAAGGCATGGCAAAACCGATTGCTTGTCACCGGGCAAGGCAATGCAATGCTCACGGCATGCCAAGACCAAGGGTGGCCAAGGCATGGCAAGCTGATTGCTTGTCACCGGGCAAGGCAATGCATTGGCCAAGGCAAGACTCACGGCATGCCAAAACAAGGGGTGGCCAAGGCATGGCAAGCCGATTGCTTGTCACCGGGCAAGGAATGCAATGCTCACGGCATTCCAAGACCAAGGGCGGCCAAGGCATGACTCACGGCTTGCCAAAATAAGGGGTGGCCAAGGCATGGCAAGCTGATTGCTTGTCATCGGGCAAGGCAGTGCGTTGCTCAGGGCAAGCCAAAACAAGGGGTGGCCAAGGCATGGCAAGCCGATTGCTTATCACTGGGCAAGGCAATGCATTGCTCACGGCATGCCAAAACAAGGGGAGGCCAGGGCATGGCAAGCCGATTGCTTGTCACCGGGCAAGGCAATGCATTGCTCACGGCATGCCAAGTCCAAGTGTGGACAAGGCATGACTCTTGGCATGCCAAAACAAGTGGTGGCCAAGTCATGGCAAGACAATTTCTTGTCACCGGACAAGGAATGTATTGCTCACGGCATTCCAAGATCAAGGGTGGCCAAGGCATGACTCACGGCATGCCAAAACAAGGGGTGGCCAAGGCATGGCAAGCTGATTATTTGTTACCGGGCAAGGCAATGCGTTGCTCACGGCATGCCAAAACAAGGGGTGGCCAAGGCATGTCAAGCCGATTGCTTGTCACCGGGCAAGGCAATGCATTGCTCACAGCATGCCAAGACCAAGTGTTGCCAAGGCATGACTCACGGCATGCCAAAACAAGGGGAGGCCAAGGCATGGCAAGCCGATTGCTTGTCAATGAGCAAGGTAATGCATTGTTCACGGCATGCCAAGACCAAGGGTGGCCAAGGCATGACTCACGGCATGCCAAAACAAGGGGTGGCCAAGTCATGGCAAGCCGATTGCTTGTCACCGGGCAAGGCAATGCATTGCTCACGGCATGCCAAGACCATGGGTAGCCAAGGCATGACTCACGGTTAAAAAGTTTTTGGGTGCCTAGTAGTCGGGTAACGCTCAGTATCGTCCACCAAGTTGCTGGGTAACGGCTAAAAATTTGCTTAGTACCGGCTAAAAAGTAGCTTATCACCGGGCAAATCAATGCCATCATCAATATGATCTTGGCAACACTCTCCAAAAACTCTTGTTTAGGCACCATCTTATGGGATTTTTGCAAAGTTAGTTTTCTATCTTTTGATATTTTTATTTTTTACACGTTTTTAAGTTTTAATTTAAACATTTTGTATTGTAGATGCCTCATTTTTCAACCCAATATAGTTACATAATTATTGTGTAACTTGTTTGTAATTTTTCGTGATTTTTTCATGCTTTTTTTGTATTTTTTTTTGTTTTTTTTGATATTTTTTATAATTTTTATATATTTAATTTTTGTTTAATTAATATAAAATTATTCTTTCGGCAAAAAATTCTGAATTTTTTTGTGGAGTTGTCCATATTTTTGTGAAGATGTTCCAATTCAAAGTTCATGAAAAAAAGTTATGATGCTCAAAAAAAAGCCCATTATGACTGTTCGGACATAGTCATGTTCCTTCCTGCCTCAAGGGCAAAGGCTAATTTTACTACTATAGGGGGGGGGGGGGGGGGGGGGTAGAAACCCACCCTTGGGGAAGCCGTGGCCACCCGATGCCGGGTGCCATGGCACGTTGCTATCGAGACCCCTCGGGCAATTCTTGGCCTTTTGGCCTTGGTTGCTCGTTGAAACATAACCCGTCGGTAATGCTCAGAAAAAAGACCAAAATGCCCCTAAAATGAAATGCTATTTTATGCCGTCCCGCAAGGCAAAGCACGGCTCTATCGGGCAAAGCAAGACTCTATCGGGCAATTCTTGGCCGTTTGGCCTCTGATACCCCTGGAATCACATCCCGTCGGTAATGCTCGAAAAATAGACCAAAATTCCCATGAAATGGTATGCTCTTTTAACCGGTTTTGGCTAGGCAAAGCATGACTCTATCGAGCAAAAACTAGATTTCCTTCCTTGTGGCCTCGCTTCCTCATGACCCGTCGGTAATGCCCAAAAAGAACACATAAAGGACCTTGAAAAGGAATGCTACTATAATTGGTTTTGGCAAGGCGAATCTAGATTTTCTTTGCCGTTTGGGCTAGGCTGTACCAATCGTTATCGTCCACCGCCTAGCAGTCCAAGTGTTTCCAAGACGATGGTCCAGACAAGGGATGGCCAAGGCATGGCAAGCTGATTGCATGTCATCGGGCAAGGCAATGCATTGCCCACGGCATGCCAAGACCAAGGGTGGCCAAGGCATGACTCACGGCATGCCAAAAGAAGGGGTGGCCAAGGCATGGCAAGCCGATTGCATGTCACCGAGCAAGGCAATGCATTGCTCACGGCATGCTAAGACCAAGGGTGGCCAAGGCATGACTCACGGCATGCCAAAAGAAGGAGTGGCCAAGGCATGGCAAGCCGATTGCATGTCACCGGGCAAGGCAATGCATTGCTCAGGGCATGCCAAGACCAAGGGTGGCCAAGGCATGACTCACGACATGCCAAAACAAGTGGTGGCCAAGTCATGGCAAGCGGATTGCTTGTCACTGGGCAAGGCAATGCGTTGCTCATGGCATGCCAAAACAAGGGGTGGCCAAGGCATGGCAAGCCGATTGCTTGTCACCGGGCAAGGCAATGCATTGCTCACGGCATGCCAAGACCAAGTGTTGCCAAGGCATGACTCACGTCATGCCAAAACAAGGGGAGGCCAAGGCATTGTAAGCCAATTGCTTATCACCGGGCAAGGCAATGCATTGCTCACGGCATGCCAAGACCAAGGGTGGCCAAGGCATGACTCACGGCATGCCAAAAGAAGGGATGGCCAAGGCATGGCAAGCCGATTCCATGTCACCGGGCAAGGCAATGCATTGCTCACGGCATGCCAAGACCAAGGGTGGCCAAGGCATGACAGGCATGGCAAGACGATTGCTTGTCACCGGGCAAGGCAATGCATTGCTCACGACATGCCAAAAAAAGGGGTGGCCAAGGCATGGCAATCCGATTGCTTGTCACCGGGCCAGGCAATGCATTGCTCACGGCTTGCCAAGACCAAGGGTGGCCAAGGCATGGCAAGCAAGTTGCTGGGTGCCTAGTCATCGGGTAACGCTCGGTATCGGCAACCAAGTTGCAGGGTAACGGCTAAAAATTTGCTTAGTACCGGCTAAAAAGTAGCTTCTCACCGAGCAAATCAATGCAAGCATCAAAATGATCTTTGCCAAACTCTCCAGAAACTCTTGTGGGAATTTCGCAATGTTTGTTTTCTATCTTTTTTATTTTTATTTTTACACGTTTTTAAGTTTTAATTTAAACATTTTGTATTGTAGATGCCTCATTTTTCAACCCAATATAGTAACATAATTATTGTGTAGCTTGTTTATAATTTTTCGTGATTTTTTCATGCTTTTTTTGTATTTTTTTGGTATTTTTTTATAATATTTATATTTTTAATTTTTGTTTAATAAATATAAAATTATTCTTTCGGCAAAAAATTCTGAATTTTTTTGTGGAGTTGCTCCATATTTTTGTGAAGATGTTCCAATTCAAAGTTCATGAAACAAAGTTGTGATGCTCAAAAAAAAGCCCATTATGACTGTTCGGACATAGTCATGTTCCTTAATGCCACAAAGGCAAAGGCTAATTTTACTACTATAGGGGGGGTGGTCTCCCTCCCTTAGGAAGCCGTGGCCACCCGATGCCGGGTGCCATGGCACGTTGCTATCAAGACCCCTCGGGCAATTCTTGGCCTTTTGGCCTTGGTTACTTGTTGAAACATGACCCGTCGGTAATGCTCGGAAAAAAGACAAAAATGCCCCTGAAACAAAATGCTATTTTAAGCCATCCCGTAAGGCAAAGCACGGCTCTATCGGGCAAAGCAAGACTCTATCGGGCAATTCTTGGTCATTTGGCCTCTGATACCCTTGGAATCACATCCCATCAGTAATGCTCGAAAAAAAGACAGAAATACCCCTGAGGCAAAATGTTATTTTTACCAGTCCAACTAGGCAAAGCATGACTCTATCGGGCAAAGAAACACTCCGTCGGGCAATTGTTGGCCAATTAGCCTCGGAAACCCGTGAAAAGATGACCCGTCGGTAACAATAAAAAAAAGTGCCCGTGTAATGGCATGCCCTATCCAATACAGGGCAAGGCAAAGCAAAGCACGGCTCTAACGGGCAGAAATAAGAATTCCATGGCCGTTTGGTCTCAAATGCTCGTGCTTTCACGTCCCGTCGGTAATGCTTGCAGACTCACATCCTCCATGATGCATTGGGGTTCCCATCGGGGGATGCCTCCTTGCTGAGAGGTAAGCTCGTCGCCCAGGTGATAAGCGCTGGCCGACGGATCTCTGTTGGCTATAGCACCTTCCCGATGATGCATTGGCATCCCCGCACGGCAAAACGTACCTGGCTAATGGTCTTTGATTCCTAATGCCAGGGCTTGTAGCCCCGGGGACGCCTCCTTATTGAGGGAGAAGCTTGTAGCCAAGACGGCGAGCGCCGATTGACGGTTATCTGTTGGCTATGGCACTGTACCTTTGTTGTTAACCTTCTTCCTCCATGATGCATTGGTGTTCCTTTCGGGGGATGCCTCCTTGCTGAGAGGTAAGCTCGTCGCCTTGGTGGTGAGCGCCGGCTGATGGATACCCGTTGGCTATGGCACAATCCCGATGATGCATTGGTGTCCCCGCACGGAAAAGCATAACTGGCTAATGGTCTTTGATTCCTAATGCCACGGTGTAGCCCAGGGGATGCCTCCCTGTGGAGGGAGAAGCTTGTTGACTAGGTGGCGAGCGCTGGTCGACGGTTCTCTGTTGGCTATGGCATTGTCCCTTCAGAAAACTACCTCGATGATGCATTGGTGTTGAAACTCTTTGGGGCAGGCGCACCCTTGCGGAGAGGTAAGCTAGTTGCTGCTCGGACGTGAAGTCAAATGCTTTTTAAAATCATTGTTCATTTAAAAAACAAAAATGAATTTGCAAAAATATTTCTCGATGACGCATTGGCGTTTCCTTCGGGGAATGACTCGTTGCAGATGGGTAAGCGAAAATGAATTTTAAAAAATCTTCCTCGACAATGCATTGGCATTTCCTTCATGGAATGCCTCCTTGCTGAGGGGTAAGCACGTCGTCTTAGACGTTGTGCGCCGGTTGATGGTTCTCCGTTGGCTATGGCTTTGTCCCTTTGTTAACCTTCCTAGATGATGCATTGGTGTTCCCTTCGGGGGATGCCTTCTTGTTGAGAGGTAAGCTCCTCGCCTATTTCAATGAGATGGGTGGCGAGCGCCAGTCGATGGATCTCATCCATTGGCTATGGCATTGTCCCTTCGGTAATCTTCCCCGATGACGCATTGGTGTTCCTTTCGGGGGATGCCTCGTTGCTGAGGGGTCAGCTTGTCGCCTAGGCGATGAGCGCCGGCTGAAGGTTCTCTTTCGGCTATGGCAGCATCCCGATGATGCATTGGTGTCCCCGCACAGAAAAGTGTAACTGGCTAATGGTCTTTGTTTCCTAATGCCACGATGCGCAGCCCAGGGGATGCCTCCTTGTTGAGGGAGAAGCTTGTCGCCATGAAGGCGAGCGCCAGTTGACGGTTATCCGTTGGCTATGGCACTGTCCCTTCGTTGTTAACCTTCTTCCTCCATGATGCATTGGTGTTCCTTTTGGGGGGATGCCTCCTTGCTAAGAGGTAAGCTTGTCGCCTTGGTGGTGAGCACCGGCTGATGGATTTCCGTTGGCTATGGCACAATCCCGATGACGCATTGGTGTCCCCGCATGGAAAAGCATAACTGGCTAATGGTCTTTGATTCCTAATGCCACGGTGCGTAGCCCAGGGAATACCTCCTTGTGGAGGGAGAAGCTTGTTGCCGAGGTGGCGAGCGCCGATCGACGGTTCTCTGTTGGCTATGGCATTGTCCCTTCGGAAAACTACCTCGATGAAGCATTGGTGTTGAAACCCTTTGGGGCAGGCGCACCCTTGCGGAGAGGTAAGCTAGTTGCTGCTCGGACGTGAAGTCAAATGCTTTTTAAAATCATTGTTCATTTAAAAAACAAATATGAATTTGCAAAAATCTTTCTCGATGACGCATTGGCGTTTCCTTCGGGGAATGACTCCTTGCTGATGGGTAAGCGAAAATGAATTTTAAAAAATCTTCCTCGACGATGCATTGGCATTTCCTTCATGGAATGCCTCCTTGCTGAGGGGTAAACACGTCGTCTTAGGCTTTGTGCGCCGGTTGATGGTTCTCCGTTGGCTATGGCTCTGTCCCTTCGTTAACCTTCCTTGATGATGCATTGGTGTTCCCTTCTGGGGATGCCTTCTTGTTAAGAGGTAAGCTCCTCGCCTATTTCAATGAGATGGGTGGCGAGCGCCAGTCGATGGATCTCGTCAATTGGCTATGGCATTGTCCCTTCGGTAATCTTCCCTGATGATGCATTGGTGGTCCTTTCGGGGGATGCCTCCTTGCTGAGGGGTCAGCTTGTCGCCTAGGCGATGAGCGCCGACTGATGGTTCTCTGTCGGCTATGGCACCATCCCGATGATGCATTGGTGTCCCCACACGGAAAAGTGTAACTGGCTAACGGTCTTTGATTCCAAATGCCACGGTGCGCAGCCCAGGTGATGCCTCCTTGTTGAGGGAGAAGCTTGTCGCCATGACGGCGAGCGCCGGTTGACGGTTATCCGTTGGCTATGGCACTGTCCCTTCGTTGTTAACCTTCTTCCTCCATTTTGTATTGGTGTTCCTTTCGGGGGATGCCTCTTTGCTGAGAGGTAAGCTTGTCGCCTTGGTGGTGAGCGCCGGCTGATGGATATCCGTTGGCTATGGCACAATCCCGATGATGCATTGGTGTCCCCGCACGAAAAAGCGTAACTGGCTAATGGTCTTTTATTCCTAATGCCACGGTGTGTTGCCCAGGGGATGCCTCCTTGTGGAAGGAGAAGCTTGTCGCCTAGGTGGCGAGCACCGGTCGACGGTTCTTTGTGGCTATGGCATTGTCCCTTCAGAAAACTACCTCGATGATGCATTGGTGTTGAAGCCCTTCGGGGCAGGCACACCCTTGCGGAGAGGTAAGCTGGTTGCTGCTCGGACGTGAAGTCAAATGCTTTATAAAATCATTATTCATTTAAAAAACAAAAATGAATTTGCAAAAATCTTTCTCGATGACGCATTGGCGTTTCTTCGGGGAATGACTCCTTGCTGATGGGTAAGCTAAAATGAATTTTAAAAAATCTTCCTCGACGATGCATTGGCATTTCCTTCATGGAATGCCACCTTGCTGAGGGGTAAGCACGTCGTCTTAGGCGTTGTGCGCCGGTTCATGGTTCTCCGTTGGCTATGGCACTGTCCCTTCGTTAACCTTCCTTGATGATGCATTGGTGTTCCCTTCGGGGGATGCCTTCTTGTTGAGAGGTAAGCTCCTCGCCTATTTCAATGAGATGGGTGGCGAGCGCCAGTCGATGGATCTCATCCATTGGCTATGGCATTGTCCCTTCGGTAATCTTCCCCGATGACGCATTGGTGGTCCTTTCGGGGGATGCCTCCTTGCTGAGGGGTCAGCTTGTTGCCTAGGCGATGAGCGCCGGCTGATGGTTCTCTGTCGGCGATGGCACCATCCCGATGATGCATTGGTGTCCCTGCACGGAAAAGCGTAACTGGCTAATGGTCTTTGATTCCTAATGCCACGGTACGTCGCCCAGGGGATGCCTCCTTATGGAGGGAGAAGCTTGTCGCCTAGGTGGCGAGCGCCGGTCGACGGTTCTCTATTGGCTATGGCACTGTCCCTTCGAAAAACTACCTTGATGATGCATTGGTGTTGAAACCCTTTGGGGCAGGCGCACCCTTGCGGAGAGGTAAGCTAGTTGCTGCTCGGACGTGAAGTCAAATGCTTTTTAAAATCATTGTTCATTTAAAAAACAAAAATGAATTTGCAAAAATCTTTCTCGATGAGGCATTGGCTTTTCCTTCGGGGAATGACTCCTTGCTGATGGGTAAGTGAAAATGAAATTTAAAAAATCTTCATCGACGATGCATTGGCATTTCCTTCATGGAATGCCTCCTTGCTGAGGGGTAAGCACGTCGTCTTAGGCGTTGTGCACCGGTTCATGGTTCTCCGTTGGCTATGGCACTGTCCCTTCGTTAACCTTCCTTGATGATGCATTGGTGTTCCCTTCGGGGGATGCCTACTTGTTGAAAGGTAAGCTCCTCGCCTATTTCAATGAGATGGGTGGTGAGCGCCAGTCGATGGATCTCATCCATTGGCAATGGCATTGTTCCTTCGGTAATCTTCCCCGATGACGCATTTGTGTTCCTTTCGGGAAATTCTTCCTCGATGACACGTTGGTCTTTCCCTTAGGTGAATGCCTCCTTGCTGAGGGGTAAGCATGTCGACTTAGGCGTCATGCGCTGGTCGGTGGATCTCCGTTGGCTATGGCACTGTCCCTTCAGAAAACTTCCTCAATGATGCATTGGTGTTAAACCCTTTGGGGCAGTCCCACCCTTGCAGAGAGGTAATCTTGTTGCTATTTGGAAATTCTTCCTCAATGATACATTGGTCTCTCCCTTAGGGAATGCCTCCTTGTTAAGGGGTAAGCACGTTGTCTAGGCGTTGTGTGCTGGTTGGTGGATCTCCATTGGCTATGGCACTGTCCCTTCGAAAAAGTTCCTCGATGATGCATTGGTGTGAAACCCTTCGGGGTAGACCCACCCTTGCGGAGAGGTAAGCTTGTTGCCTCTGAATAAGTGGTCGCCTAATGTTGTGTCGCTTATAATTTCATGCTAAACGGTGCTTGCCTTGCTTCTGTTGGCTCTATGCTTTTTGTTGGGCTTGTTTGTCCTTCGAGGTGCAGTTGGTCGGAGGAGTCGATGCATAGTGTACGTAATGGCATGTGGGTGGTAGTTGATTTTGTCGGGATTGGAGTTTTCTCTGCTTGAGTGGTGAATTCCATCTCGAACAAGTCTCTTCAATAATATGCATCAGAAGCATCGTGCTCCTTGTGCAAAATCTCAGGTTCCTGTGTCTCATACCCAATGCGATGGAATTTTATCTTGAAAGTCTCTCATCTCGCTTTGCACCACCTTTGGTGGAGGTGAGCCTCAAAGTGCCTGCTCCTGTCCCATGCAAATTGCACTTTATTGTGCGGTCATCATGGCCATTAGTTGCAACTCGTGCTCTCGGATGCTGAAACTTTTGTGGGTATACATCTTGCGATTGTTATTTACCCAAAAGCATTCGTCGCTTGTTGCGGATGACCGTTGTGCCCGTCCTTGCCTCTTTGATTATTCAATAGGCATGGGAGGTGCCAGCGTCGCAAAATGAATGCTACCTGGTTGATCTTGCCAGTAGTCATATGCTTGTCTCAAAGATTAAGCCATGCATGTGTAAGTATGAACTAATTCAGACTATGAAACTGCGAATGGCTCATTAAATCAGTTATAGTTTGTTTGATGGTATCTTCTACTCGGATAACCGTAGTAATTCTAAAGCTAATACGTGCAACAAACCCCGACTTCTGGAAGGGATGCATTTATTAGATAAAAGGTCAACGCGGGCTTTGCCCATTGCTCTGATGATTCATGATAACTCAACGGATCGCACGACCTTCGTGCCAGCGACGCATCATTCAAATTTCTGCCCTATCAACTTTCGATGGTAGGATAGTGGCCTACTATGGTGGTGATGGGTGACGGAGAATTAGGGTTCGATTCCGAAGAGGGAGCCTGAGAAACGTCTTTCGCTCTTTGTGCATACTTCATCGCATTTTCATATAACTTGAGTATAGATTTCTCTACTGGGCTAGTGTAGCTCAACCTATCTTTTTCAGGTACACTACAAGAACACAGTCTTGAAGGTTGTGAAGTGCATGCAGACATCACAGGATAAAGTTATTTTTTGAAGTACTTGTCTTCCTTCGTAAATCAAACTGTATTGTACTATTTTCTCTATTTTTGGATTACTGTATCAATTTGACAGATTTGTGACATTCGGGAACTGTATTGAAATTTGGGGTATCGTATGTACTATTGTGAGGATTTGTATTTAAAATGTTATTGATATTTATGTTGAAAATCGAGGGCGTGACAAATTGGTATCAGAGCATTAGGTTAGAATACCTAGAGACCATGGGGAGACATAGTCTCATGGGTTCAAAAAAAAAAAATCATTGCATAGTTTAACAAAAACGTGTGTGAGCTTACATGACTAACGTGTGTTCATTGAACTGTCATTGCATTTATGTTTACATGAAACAGTGAAAAGCTGATGCTCATGTCTGAGAAAAAGAGAAGTTTGACCTCCTTGTAGTGGCTATGGTTGCGATTGTTGTTATCGTTATCGTTACTGTTGGTAGTTTTGGTCTTGAACCATTTGTGTGGTAAGGTGCCCTTTTAGATGAGTTGTTGGACAAAAAAAAATTGAAAAGCCAAGATTATTGTAGTGGTTATGTGTAGTGCCGAGGTTAACATGTGAGAGGTGATATCTGTTAGTATGTAATAGAAGTGTTAGACCGTCAGTGAGATTTGTGAGCTAAGTGTTTGATGTGTTTTATTTGAATTGCATAGAATACATGTTAGGTTTTAAATACTTTGAGTCATTTTTTTAAGTGAGTGAGGTGTATCTTAGCTAGAGGATTGAGCTAGTGAGTGTCTTGAATGTGTTCGAAGGGATGATGTCTTGCTGTGGTAATGATTGTGTTTGTCAATGTTATGGTAGTTATAGGGGTAGTGATTTTGAGTATAGGTAAGGCAAGTGGAACCCTTGTAGAGAGTTGTAAGTATTTGAGGTTGACTTAGGAAGATGAGAGTTATAGGTAGGGTGCCTAGATGCAATATGTGTCTTCTGGACACCCAGGCGACTACCGAAGAGATCCAAATGGAAGAGGCGCTTAATCACTACACCTTCTAGATGGAAGTCTCGGGAAGTCAATTGGATAGTAGGTTTATACTTAGGGGTAAGATCTCTAGGCTAGAGGCAGGTTACTATATATAGAAATTTCGTAAAAAAGGATGTGTTGTGGTGTTGTTGTAGTCATTATAGTGATTATCGTAGTGGTGGTGTTATGAGGGATCGGTAGGAGAATATTAGTTGTGTTATTCGGAGAGAGGGAAAATAAGACACAGGGATAATGATAGTGATGTAACTTAAGTCAAGTGGTCAATATATGCAAGGTAAGGAAATTGTTTGAAGTAAGGGCGATACGAGGTTGAACTACTAAGGGTGATAATGAAGTGGAGTGTAGTTGCTGTCCTTAGTGGGAATGGTGCGAAATTGGTGGTGAGCAGGACTGTTTGAAGTTGATGGTGCGAGTAAAATTGATTCTTAAGTGATGAGATGTTGATAGGTTGCAATATTGTTAAAATAGAGGAATGATTAGTATTGATGATATGTGTATTTATGATGTGATGTTTAGGATTGTAAATGTGAGAAATACGTGATTTGATTTGACTAAATGAATGAGAATGCTCGAGATTGGTAAAGTAAGTAGACATTGTATAATGTATTATGAGAGTAAAAGGAATGAGAAAACTGTTGGGCTTCCTAAAGCCAAGAATTGTGAAGTGATGGGTACTCGGTGAGTCCGTGGGTTACTGAGTGAGTCTGTTAATGCGTGAATGTGGCTGACATTGTGTAAGCTATTAAATTGTACGGTTGATTTTCTAGAAATATTTCGTGTATGAAATGTGTTGATATTTCATTCAAGTGTTTGATTTGTTGTGTAATCTGAGTGTGTGGAATTTGCCCTTAAAATGTAGTCCAGAATTGGTAAGAAGAGTTATGTGGATACATAGAGGTGTGAGTTAGAGATTGTGGCTAACGGTTTTGTTTTACTCCTTCCGTCCCGGTTTGTTTGTCTCCTTTTTGACTTTTTGAGAGCATTTGACCTCTCAAAGAATTGGCTATAATTTTCAATTCGTAATGTTTTTAATATGCAATATGGATCTTGTTTGATAGATCTCAATTAATTTTATTATACAAAATCTTCAAAATCATAAAAATATTATAAAATGTAAGATATAAGTATATTTTTGAAAGACACGTATTTCGACAATTGGACAAACAAATTGGGACGGAGGGAGTATGTGTATTGGGTATCTATGTATGGAATTATCAGTGTTCAATTAATGGAAGTGTCCTATTGATACGTCTGAAGATCGGGTTGAACTCAAAATTTTCTTTTCCTTTTCCGAATGAGAGTGATGATGTATGAAAGTTGATTATTAGTTTAGTTCATTTTGGAAAATGATAACGATACAAGTTTGGAGTCGGCTATATCAAAATGATGTGAACCTTATCTTAAATTCATTATCATGTTCTCTAAATTGCCGTTATCCTAAAAGACTAGGTGAGGTGCATAAGATTGGTTGGTGATGATATCTTTCCAAAAAAAAAAAATTTAAATAAACTTTTCCTGTTAAATTCTATAAAATTTCGTTACAAGGTGGACATGATTCAATGATTTATCAACTACGGGAACTAGAACTTTCAATGGACTAAGTTTTTTTTTCTTCAAAACTGCTTGGAGGTGTGTGATGTTACACTTTTACTATGAGAATGGTGAGTGGAAAACTCATGATTGTTGTTTAATTTTGATCACTTTGTGCTGGACACTTGGACTTTGAGCTAGCGTATTCCTTTAAAGGGAATTTTTCTTGAGTTAGCGTTGAGGATCATTAGAGTTTTGCTTATGTGAGTCTTGGGAGCGAGAGTAAGTCGGATAATAAGGAAGGAGGTGAAATAGAAATGTATGAGAGTTGTCCTCTTTATCAGCGTACGTGAAAAAAAAATCTTATAAACCTCGAGGGAGAAGGTAATCTTAAACTTGTTGATCGTGTATCGCTTGGTAAAATTGTTGAGTTACGATGTTATGAAGTTCTCCTTTGTGTTTGGATTCTATCCTTAGAACCGAAACTGATAAATCGAAAAGAGTGAGAATGGATATGGTTTGTGAGACCAAAACTGGTCGCTAACACGAGTAAGATTCGTACAAATACGGCAACTCCTTCATCTGAAGTGTGAGAACCTTAGAATCTGACTATCGTTTTGGTAAGAGGCTATACTAATTGGTTGTGGCATTGTAGAGTTTCTTGCGTCTTGGACACGAGGGTAGGTGGGTACGAAGTGCCGTGAGTGGACACGGTCTTTTGGATCAGAGTTTCTTTTGATGATGTGTTTTCGTAGGTTTGGTTTAAATTTCGAGGACGAAATTTCTTTAAGGAGGGTAGGATGTAGAGACCCGTAATTTTGAGGCCGTATTTTTTTTTTCTCTTGTAAACGTAGGGCCCGCCGAGATAGACGGTGCGGATATTTGGAGTGGCGTATTCGTAGAAGGATATAAGGGTAATTGAGCCAGTGATGCACGTGTGAGTGTGTGGTGTGAGAAGTAGGGGATTATTTCCCCACCTCTATTATTTCTTCACGAGGAGAATTATTTCTCATTCTCTCTCTTTCTCACTCTCGACAGCCTCTCTCTCCTCCTCTCCATCTGAAAACTCTCCCTCTCTTCTCTCTTTGATTTCAACACCTTAGAGCGTGATTCCGGACGTAGTCCAAGAATTAAAGTTGCTATTCGGAGCACGGGCATTTCAAATATCCAAGAAAAATCATGATCGGACCACGTGGGAGCTCGGTTTAAAGGGTCGGGTTTTGCTCAAAACCCATGAGGTAGGGATTTCTTACTCTTGTTATGCGTTTCTACATTGTTTATGCAGCTAGATTGTGCCTCGCTTCATTGTTTGAGGTTGTTCCTTTCATTTTCGAAGTTCTGCAGAATAGGTCACTGTTTATGGGGCTTTTTCGTCATTTTAAACTTGGAATTAAATTTTAGTTCCTTCATATGAAATAGAGTAGACTTAGAGCCCGTTCTAATGCCGCTGGAATCACCCGAAACCATTGAGAATTGAATTAATGGTGGATTTTAGAAATCAAGTCACGAATCTGTCTCTTGTTCTGCTGTTTCTGCTCGTTTTCTAGGTTTGCGCCCAACTTCAAATGGCTGTAACGTTCTCGTCTAATGTCTGATTAATGCATACTTTATGTCAATTTCGAGGTCATGAAGTCAGCTTTGTATTGCCACTGGAATCGCCTTAAAACTCTTAGTACACCAAAAGTTATGATCATTTGAATGGAGGTGAGTCAATCTGTCATGTATCAGCGTGACAGATTCGTATTGCTTCAATAAATGCCTGTTTAACCATCCTTGGAGTGCAGATTTGACTAGGGTTCCTTCATACCTTTAAGCTTCGTTCAATCGCGCAACTTTTGGGACTAGAATCGTTTAAAAGTATTAAGAACTCGATTTATAGAAGATTGAGCTGTAATCTGGAAATCCGGACAGCGAACAGAGCTGCATTTTTCATCGTTTGTTATGGTTAAACTATGCTATTGGTTATGGGTCCTTATGGGTTTTAAAGATTGGTAAGTTGGTGATCCTTTGGCGTTGGAATTATTGAAAAATATTGAGTATGAAATTTTTAATGAATTGTCGAACACTGACTGCTCTCTGGGACAGTTTTGGTCCGTTAGTCCTCGTTCGTCTGTTTTGACTCCCGATCACTTCTAACCCCTTTTAAATATCGTTAAACCATCCCTAAGCTTGATTACTTGAGTTCCAATGATTCGTTGATCATTCAGATTCCTTTAAACTCTTTTAGCGTCTCGTCCCATGAGATCTAAGTATTAATATTAGCAGAGAGTATGTTGTAGAGTCGCTATGAGGTTGGTACGATATTGTGATATACTAAAAGAAAAAGGCGTGTACTCTTTTATCAGTCGATATTCTGTTATGATTGATTGTTTGGAATATATTGAAATGTGATTGTCGATGTGTGTTTAACCTATAAGTCGGTTTGGTTGACGTGTTTTATTGTGTCATGAAATTACGAGAAGTGTTTATCGAAGGGGTTGTGTGATTGTTGGGATTCGAGTGGCTGTAATTGGGAATTGGAATGAGGAAGTGGATGCAATGCAAGGGGTGGTAATGCAGAATGCAACACAAGGGTGGTAATGCTGCGACCTAGATAATGAGTGATGTTGACTGTAACGCAAGGGGTGGAAATGCAGAGTGGTTGAGATTATGATAAGTGTTGAAATGGTTGCGAACCTATTGTGAGTATGTTTGATTGATGTGAGTATATTAATGTTTCTATATGACATGCGAACTGTTAGGAACACTTACAAGGTGTTTGAAACCCTTTGGCCATAGTCTGCCTTCCGTTGTGATATACCCATGTTTCTCATGCACATTTATCGAATTCTTTCACTCTTTGTGCATACTTCATCGCATTTTCATATAACTTGAGTATAGATTTCTCTACTGGGCTAGTGTAGCTCAACCTATCTTTTTCAGGTACACTATAAGGACACAGTCTTGAAGGGTGTGAATTGCATGCGGACATCACAGGATAAAGTTATTTTCTGAAGTACTTGTCTTTCTTCGTAAATCAAACTGTATTGTACTCCCTCCGTCTCATAAAGTTTGGCACTTTCACTATTCCAGCCCTATGAAAAAATTAACTATATCTTTTAATCCGTAATTTTTTTATAAGCAATATGGATCTTGTTTGATAGATTTTAATTTGTTCTATTAAACAAAGTTAAAAAAATTGCCTAAAACATTATAGATTGAAAGATATAAGCAATTTAAAAATGGCACGCATTTCTAAAAATGCCAAACTTTATGGGACGGAGGGAGTACTATTTTTTCTATTTTTAGATTACTGTATCAATTTGTGAAGATTTGTATTTAAAATGTTATTGTTATTTATGTTGAAAATCGGGGGCGTGACACGATCTAATTCAGGTTCTCATTTTTTGCCCTAGCACATTCCTTCAGCCGTCTCTGCGAACGCCTAAACCATGGCTTCCATCGCCACCCCTCTCTGGTTCCCCATGGTTAGTACTTAGTACTCTCTCTCTCTCTCTTACAAAATAGGACCGGAACCCATTACTGCTTCGTTCCCGTTTCCGTTTCCGAATAAGAAAACCATTGTTAATTCAATTCGATCGATCTCTCTCGAAGTGTATATATAGGTATGTCGTTGCAGTTCCTTCGTATGCAAATCTGTACCCTTTCAAGTCTGTTTTAGAGGCGGTTAGTGCTTGTATTTTCATATTTGGAAGAAATTTGCAATTTTCCTTAAGATTCCTATGCTTTTCACCAATCAACAATGTTATGGTTTATGGTTTCTCGTTCTTTAAGTTAATGGTGAATTTTGTCTATTCTTGTCTTCCTTAGGGTTTTGCGTCAATTC
Organism: Rhododendron griersonianum; assembly: GCA_018127125.1. Lineage (NCBI taxonomy): Eukaryota > Viridiplantae > Streptophyta > Magnoliopsida > Ericales > Ericaceae > Rhododendron > Rhododendron griersonianum. The sequence continues at coordinate 26,695,085 of CM030791.1, read as the reverse complement.
GATAGCAATGTTGATGAATTTTTTACTCCATTTTTGAATACACCCAAATCAAGATTATTACACCACAGGTGCGGATTCTTGTAAGATTTTCCTTTGATCGAGCTATATGTTTCTTCCCTTTTATTTTGCAAAATTTTCAGACTTGGGTACCTTCCCCTTTTCAGAATTTGGGTAGTTTGCCTCAAGTTATATTGTTCCTCTTGTGGTATCTTTAGAATAAAAGTAATTTTTTTTTAGGCCTTCAAATCCTTATTTGTTCAGTCATTGCAAGACATGCTAACACCATATCGATCTATCAGAATCATTTCATAAGTTGAATACTTCGGACAAATTTGAACTAGACTGTTCCTATAAGATTAAATAAGCAGCTTGCATGCGTCCCCATCAATCTTTGAGAAAGATTAGTTATTATTATCTTTTCTCCTTCCATTAAGTTTTCTATTGTGTGGAAATGCTGGAGTGAGTTTGCCACGGTGTTAATTGTTGTTACATGGTTTTTTCTATTGTATGAATTTGTCCCAATAGCTAAGTTTACTGACAAATTCTAATCAAGATGGCACAATTATGAGTTTCTCTTATAATTTTTGGTAGAGAATGATGGGACTTGAAGTTTTGGAGGCATTGCTAAGCTCATGAATTCCACCCACAAGTAAGTCCTTTCTCTTCAAATACTTTCGTCATATCTTTTAAGTTTACTGTAACTTGAAAATCCCTTAGAATTGAATGATTTTGGTGATTAATTTCTAATTTTTGATGGGCTTGGTTAAGTTGTGGGATAGAAGACACACTTAAGTTAAATAATCGCACCATATACCGTCAGTGGAAAGGTTCAAATCCTTGGCCTCTAAATGATAATGTTGGTGTTTGCTATTGACAGAGATATACCTTATTTAAGTTTTATGTGTAGCCAGTTCATTCTAACGTAGTCAAAGCGATGGAAGTGGTTGCAATATACGTGATCATTAACACTGAGGTATCATCAAATGTATACATGATCATTAACAATGAGGTATCATGAAATGTATACGTGATCATTAACAATGAGGTATCATGAAATGTGCGTCTGTGATTTGAATTCAATTGTTAATAGAAAACCAAGTATAGATTTAAGAATGTTAATACAATAGGGGGACAAGAACAAATAAAATGCCTTTCAAAAAGTGGATTAACGATGACGCGAAAGGCCCTTGAGTTTATATCTATATCTGAAGTGTTGAGGTTGTTACACTGATACAGCAAAAGATGTTTTCCTTGTCTTTTTTCCCTAAGTTTAATTCCTTAATGTTTCAGAACTTGGGTGGTTTGAAGATTTCATAGAGTTGTTCATGAGGCAAATCCATTCTGTTAGCCATGTTTCTACTTTCAGCAATTCGATCAGTTAATGGAAGCCCAAAAAATAGGTCTATCTTGCTTACATCTCCTGATCGTTCTTGAGCTATATTTTCTTGTTGAAAAACACAGTGCCTGTGCTGAAAGTCCTTTAGATGGTTGTACACTTGGTATAAATATGAAGTCATTAATTGTTGTATTCAACTCTATAAGGTCAGAAGAGAGAGAATGTATCTGACTTCCACGTTTGGCTTATTTCATCCCTTTTCACCTCTATTTTGCAAATGTTTTGTTGGTGGTCAAGTCTCTATCTCTCTCTAGCATTTCTTTGGCAATAGATATCTTTTATATTTTGTTGGATTAACTTGAGGAATGATATTTTGATTGTATATTTTTCTAGGAATTAAGATTGCATTCATGTCTGTGTTACTAGAGAAGTATTTGATATGACTTATCTCCCATGGAATCATTATGCTTATGTTGCTCTTTCAATTTTAGTTAATCGGGAGTGCTAAGATGGAGGCCGGTACAGTTCGTGATAGAGGCTCCCTTATTTCTATGTTTTTTGTTGTTTAGATGTTTGAGTAGTATTGGCTATGTATACAAGCATGAATTGTAAGCATTTTTTTTTCACACCAATTGTAAACATGGGTTGTTTTCTTATTCATAACTAGTTTTAATGCCCGTGCTTCGCACGTTTCGGCGTGCTCATTGAATAAATTGGTATCAGAAAGTGTTTTTGGTTTTCGTAGTGATGATAGTAGAAAAATAGCAAGAGGTTATTGAAGCACAAATTAATTTTTTTTTTTTGCATACCTTATGTGTTCTAAAACTATGGTACCCTGATGTAGCTGCAATGAATGTTACAAGTGTATTCTATTTCAGTGGCAATGCTGGTGGACGAAGGACAAATTATGTGGCCAATGGAGGACGATCGCTATATTGGAGCACAACACAGAAAATATCCTGGAAAATACGGACACTCCATTTGGTTGTTATTGGAGTGTCCAATGCATCATTCAACACACACTCGACAAGCACCTTTGGCATGTACTATAAAAACTATCCCAAAAGGAAAAAACAAGTTACAATGAACTTTTCTTGTTTATCTCGTCGAATGATTGAGACATCCGTCTTTTCAGCAGAAATCTAGCCCACAATTCCAAGTGTTCCCTCAACAATCTAATTGAAGCACCTGTATTTCAGGAGCTGAACATCTAGCATATGCTACTTAAGCAATATGAATGTAAGTACAACTTAAAAACCAAACTCCACCACAGTCATATCTTACAGGAGAACTGTATCCATTTCTACCCGAAACCTCCTACCACCCAAGTGTAACGAGCAAGTAAAACAAGAAAACACTTTGGAATTCCAAGAACAACCATTAGAGAGAGGACCCTTTTCTCTCCTCCTTCAATATCCTTTGCATTTTTTGCTGAGTTTGATGAAGGCTTAAAACTCATTTCTTTGCCTGGCTGAGAACCATAAGCCACATCGATTCTCCCTCCTTCGTGTTTCTGTCGGGCCTGCTCAGCCATTAGCTCTGCCATTTTGATAGCGTATCATCCCCTCCAACAGTAGTTCGGGCAGCAACATTTGCAGCTGTGGCCCGCATCTTGTCATCCTCGTCTTTGTTTGCCCCGCATATGTAGTTAAAGTTGAAAAAAGAAAAAACCATTTCCCCCACTTTTAGTGGTGAATATTTTTCTATCAATCATGCTCTATGTTACATGGAGTGTGGATCGGGTATTTAATCCGAATCTGTGTCTTAAGTGCTCGTTTCTTCCAATTTTCATTTCAAGGACACAGGGACACACTATAAAATTCATATTCTTAAAATATTCCTTCAATTTCTAAGATAAATAGTGTATACAAGGCGCATTTAGGTGTATAAGTTTTTTGCAAAGTCCATGGCAAATTAGAATTACAAAATATGCTTGCTTGGTGTCCAAGACGGGTGCTTAAATCTACATTTAGAAGAGTTAAGAGTCCGTGTACCACATAAATCATGCTCGATACCTTGAGTGTTTTCACACAACCAACATCGATCTCTCTTTTTTATCACCATCAACTCCAGCATCACCATCTAGCTGCAATCATTCACAAAAATATAAATAACAATTAAAACACATATATCTAAGCAGGCAAATGCATATAATAAATTGAATTTGTAACAGCAACTCACTTCATTGAGCTTTTGGAGTTTTTCTGCTTCCAACTGCTTTTTCTCTCCTTCTTCCCTGGCTTTCTGGTTAATCACCAAGATTTGCTTCTGAACATCTGAAGTTACAATAGTTTGGTGCCTTGGCTTCTCAATATTGACCCTCTACAAGAGTTCATGTCAATATCTTGTTTCTTTTCTTTCTTTTTTTATTGTAAAGAAGAATTTTACTAATCTTAGAAACAGAGTTACAAAGATTAAAATGAAACGGGAAATCGGTATCACAACCAATAACCTACATCCCAACTATGTTGGCACCTAGGCTAAGGACAATTATTTGCCACCCGCTACCAAGGAAGGGGAAGAGTTGGCGAGAAGCCAACCGAAAAAGGCAGAATCCTAACAACTTAAAGGTACATCAGCAATCACAAAGAATAGATGGGATACATTTTGCCAATCGTCCAATTAATATGATTGCCATAAGGAAATCTCTACTTTAAAGGGGCATACATTTTTCCAGATTAACTTGCATAATTGGCCAATATGATTCCGAGGATTAAAGTCCTGCTCCCATTTTTCATAAAAGGACTATACAGAGAATAGATTGGACTTGCTCTCCCATTTCCACATTAGTGAATCCCCAACTATAGGCTGTATAATTAATTGAATTCAGTTTTACCAACATACCATTTAACTGTCTGCTTCACAATCAAATAACCGCCTTCTATGACTACGCATTTTCACAAAGAGGAAAGAAAAAAACAAGTGGGCAAAAAAAGACCGACCTGCTTTGACAGTCTGATCAGATTACTTATCAGCCCACGCATTCTTTCCTCTACACACTGGACTTTCAGTTACATAAGGAAGGTGCAAGATTAACAATGAAAAAAGTAGACTGGTCAAGAATCTCACCAGGGACAAGCATCACTCCACGTCATTGCTTCAACTTTTCACACTGCATTTTGACACTGCCACAATACACATTATTGTCGAGCAACGTGCTACAAAAAAATTGGTTCTCTCTAGAATATAATTAATTTGGATTTTTCCAAATTAATGTTCCTTGACAGAAAATCTAGCACAATTAGGAACCACAACAAACATATTTTACCTTCACTTGCATTTTGAGCTGGGTGTAATGCAATGTTTAGAGGGATTTACTTCATGATGATGAAACGACCAACTACAATAGAAAATTTGAAGGAAAGGTATCATTTCTAAGTTGGCAATAGCATGACTGCAAAATCGTTCAGTAACAGAAAGGTACTTACAATCAGAACTATAAATAAGAAAATTGCACTTTATGTACGAATTAAAATCTGCATGCCCTGGAAAGTTGGTACACAAAACAAATAATTCAACTAATTATTACTCAAAGTCAGTGAAGTTACTATTTTTGGTTCTTGATTGAAAAGCTATTAGCTGTTTTGTAATCCTAGCAGCTTTTCTTTTCTTTTCTTATGGGTGTAATATTTCTCCTGCCATCTCCTTGGTACTTTTCTTTTGTTTTCTCACAGTTTAAAATAGCACTATAGCTTGTGCAAACAGGGACTTGTATCATAAACTTTTGGAATTTTCCGAATTCTCCATACAAAATCCAAAATGTTCAAACTTTTCAATGGATGAAGCCAGCCTATTCGTTTATGTTCATTGTTCTTAGTTCATTCACAAATCTTCTACCAGTCTGTGATTCATTGCTGCACTATTGCTTTACTCTCAGCTTCTACTTGGATGTTTCTTGAATTATTGCTCTTAATTTCACAATCAACCTACGAGGTTCCAATTTGTTTTAATGCCAAAGAATTCATACTCCCAAGGATGTCTAAGGAACGAAAGTAACCATGAGAAGCAATACATAGATAACATATGGAAGTCAAAAAAAGATGTGCAATTCGAATCATCTCTAAAAAAAATAGTAAGACATATGGCACCAAGGCTGAAGGAAAGAATTTGAAATCAAATTACAGAAAATGAAAAAAGCAAAAGATTCCATGCAACGAAAGAGAGAAGCATATATTACTTGTGGTGAAGCACCAAATGGGATATGCTGCTCGCCAATAGTAAACCATAACTCTTCCCCAAGCTGGACGACGAGAAAATTGAACAGGATCAGTCAACCAAATCAACTTTGGGGGTCGTGTGAAAGTCTTCAAAACAGGCAAAAATTTTACTGTTGTGTCAAAGAGCTATAGAAAAGGCATATATAGTAACATCATAGACGGCATGTGGGAAGCGTGTCCAAATTTGAGTAAATCTTGGTAAAAAAAAAGTTTGCCTCTAAAACTGTATCATAAAGAATCAGTTCACAAAAACCCACTACCTTCAATCTACTAAACATGTATTTTAACGAACAATTTATACGCATATATACATATACTGATTTACATAATCAAAGACCCACATGACTTACCATATTCGCGAATGGAGGGTTTTTTGTTTTGGTGTTAACTTGGTTCTCAAATCAATTCACAGTTCACACTCCATCTGCAGATTCTACACTCGAAGAAACCAAGGAGATCAGATAAAGAAAATAAAGATGCATGTCCAAAAAAATTAATCGTCAGAAAGAGAGAGAAACCTTTAGAATCTCAACATCTAAGCGAAATCAAAAGCCGATCATGTAACTACTGGACTGAAAATTTAAGAAAGGGATTTAATGCGTAAATCACAAAATTTACCGACGTGTATTCTCTTTCGAAGTGGAAAGGTTTTCGAGTGTGTTCATTTTTTTCGGTTACATCTTCTTCAATTATACTTGCCATGGAAGAGAGGAGAGAGCTCTGATATTTGTTGAGAAGAGAATGAAGAGGAAACTCATGATATTGGGTAAATTAACTAATTAAGGAGATCGAACCGATCATACCTCTCTCTCTTAATCGCGATCGATCGGCGGATGCAGTACACAATCTCCGTGAAATTCGAGACACAGAGTACAATTTCAAAGCGTAAAATCTGGAGAACCAAGCGCCGATCTCCGTAAAATCTGAAATCAGTACAATTTCGTGGCGTAAATTGGGGAGAACCAAGCAATCGTTTCTTTCGTTCTCGATTGAGCGCCCAATAAAGGACAGTTCCTGCGTAAATGAAGGAAAAGCTAAAATACCTAAACTACCCACACTTCAATACATGCAAGAACAAATTCAAAGACAAATCTGACGAGGGCAAATTCGTATTTTCACACAATGCCATGGCTTACCAACCTAGGTTCTTTTATTACAAGTGTATTGATAAGAACAGTTTTTGCGATTATTTTCATTAGAATGAGTCCGTACAATTTTAATGCTGTGTTTGGATTGGAATTTGAAAAAGTTTTTGAAAAATTGTAGGGGTAATAAGTGGAGAGAGATAGAGAGATAAATGTTAGAAGTAGGAGGAATCTAAAGAGAATTTTTTGAAAAATTCTTTTTGAATTGCAAAGAGAACAAGGTAATTTTTGCACAGGGAATATAGTATTCTGATAGTATATTACGGGTAATATTAGATATCAAAAAAATGGGAGATTTTTATTTTCAATTAAACTCAGCATTTACTACAGGAATTGCTCGGTTGCTAAAGAAAATTTGGTATTTTTAAATTTTTTTTGCATCGGTATAATCCCGTTGCCAATACTACATCTTCCCGTCGCAAAAGGCTTTTACCACCCCACCATCTGCCACCCCACCATTCCCGTTGCAATCCCGTCGCAAAAAGGCTTTCGCGACGGTAGAGCACTATTTGCGACGGTTTTTTACCGTCGCTAGCTGAAAGTATTATTTCTTGTAGCAAGGACCGGTGGGATTTCCAATTGTGAACCATCCAACGGCTGAGTTAGTCAAAAACTAACCTGTATAAATTCTCTGTATATATTCAAGATAGGGTACATACATCTTTCGTGGATGCGCATTGTCTATTTATTGTGTTGTTGGTCAAAAGAATTAGGGAATGAGACTTGATTCGAGTTCATCACTCTCTCAATCACAAGAATAAACCTCATAGTAAACAAGCCTTTAGCGTTGAAAAGCATTTGGGCTGAGCGACCTAGGTCCCACGGGGTACTTGGTCTTTGTAGTCGGTTGCCTTGTTCAGATTTTGACTCATGAGGTCCAAATTTTACTGAAGATCTCTAAGAAACGTGTGTCTAAAAACTAATTAACCTTTGTTATATATAGTCTCTAAAATACTACTATATGCTTAATGCCCTTACAAAAATAGGCATACGATTCTCTTATTGTATTTCACCATCTTCCAGTGACAACAAATACATGTCACTAAAATGAATCTCAGTGTTAATTCAGCCATTGTCACAAATGGTACACATTTAGTGACAACTCTCGCCATATCACAAAAATATTGTCACTAATTGGTTATGGCAGGAAGAAATTATTTCTAGCCAAACATTTAGTGACAATTTTCTTGTGACAACAATGCAAGTTATCACTAAAAAGTTGTTTTAGTGACACATTTCTTGTGACGAGATCAAATTTGTCACTAAACGAAATTTATAGTGACAACTTTAATTCCCGTCACTAAAGGCAAGTATTTAGAGACAACTTATGACTGTCACAAATTTTTTGTCACTATAGATCATTTTTCTTGTAGTCAGGTATATGTAGGTGTTCAATCCAATCCTTCTAAATTTGAAAAATCGGCAAAAACGGGAAGATTGGATAAAGATGGAAAGATTAGATTGAGCACCTACACATATCGGATTGAGCTAATTTTGAACAGGCTCGACCACTCGGTTTATTTTTTAAATTATTAAACGGCTCGGATTATCCGTGCGAGGCCTACTCCGGGCCTCGCAAGCTGTCGATATGCACAGTCGGTGTGCCTGGTCGGTTTCCGTAGGAGCGTTGAATTTCTATCATCATTAGAGAATTTTAACTCAACCATAGTTACCTACTACGAGGATACCGATGTTGTACAGATCGTCGTGTGAAATTCAGGATTCCGCACAAATAATTATAAGTGTCATTTGATTTTTAATTTATTTTTTTGAGACTTTATAAAATAAAATTAGCTCAATCGGATTGCTAAAAGTGATTGATACAATTTTTAATTTTTTCATTCAGAATCCAGGATAAAAAATTAATTTTGAAGATCGAATCAAGTACATACAGTTATTAGATTGAAGTCATTTTTATTAGGCCACTCAGAAAATGATTTTAAAATTAACGAACGGTTTGGATCATTTTGTGCGGCATCCCAAAATGGACCCGATATGCTAATCTGTACCCCTATTGTCGATAGCTAGAGTATTATTGGTGGAAATTTTTGAAAGTAAATTTTTTTGTTTTTTTTATAGAATTTTTCCTGAAATTTCTTTGCGAAAATAGCTGTGAATATTTTGTTCTTCATAGCTAGAGATTGAAACTGTAACGCCCCAATTTTTGGGAACGTTAATTAAAATAAATACAAATTCGATTCAACATTTATTTTAAATAAAAACGATAAATGAGTCATTACAATAATCAAGTTCGAGTTTCAAATACAAATAATCTAATCAAAAGGGTAAGGGTACTACGGTAAATCTATTCTACTTGATGTTCGGCTTCTTCCTCGATATTCTGCTCAGCTCTGAACTCCTTCGGGTATTATAACTTTTCCTGTTCGTCACCTAGGTCTGGCATAATATGCCAGGGTCACAAAAGTAACACCGTGAGCTTTTAAGCTCAGTAGCTAACTCCTACCCCTATGTCCCATACTTTAGCAAAAATAATATATAACTTTGCAAAGTAAAACTCAGAGATTTAACAGTTCAACATATAAATAACAATTCATCAAAAGTGTCAATGTCTTTTCAGAGTCAACGCAGCGTATCGTATTCATGTCATCATTTTATCAATATCGATTTCACTTTCTACTTTATTTATTCGAGCATTGGTTCCGCTAACCGTCTTTCAGATTCCATCGGGCTCCCAAGCTAAACTCAGATTTTCCGCCCAAAAGCACTGATTCCGCTAACCGTCTCTTTCAGATTCCATCGGGCTCTCAGTCTTATTCATTTCATTGGCTCTTTCACCATTTTCACACGACACTAGTTCCGCTAACCATCATTTCAGATTCCATCGGGCTCCTAGGTCACACACACCCGAGCCATGATTCCGCTAACCATTTCAGATTCCATCGGGCTCTCATGCTCACACATGCACACCCAAGCCATGATTCCGCTGACCAGCTTTACTGATCCCATCGGGCTCTCATGCTCACACAATTATTAATCTTTTCACATTTCAGTTTCTTGTCTCTTTTCGTCTCGTTTCTCGTGTCTCGTAAATATGCATCATTTTCTCGCGTTCACATTATTCTTTCAAAGCTTGCTAAAATCCGGCGTAGTTTTATATCAAAACCTAAATCACACAGATCTACATTTTCTTTTAAGTAAGTATTAGCTAAATGGCACAATGATACCAACTGTAAAACCACATTTAACATGGCAATCATTTTATAATACTACGATATGCGAAAAGAATCTAACAATTTATTGATTGATCTTCGAAATAATTAATATTGCTAAACTTGCGATTTAATAACCCTTAATCTGACAATTCAATTCCAGAAACCTCACTGTGATATCACGATGACAATAAGTAGTTAATAACAACATTCTATGTTAAAATTTTCCAGTGCAACATACTTTCTTATTTTATCAAGCAACAATAACAGAAAATTCAAAGTTTGTTCGTACTAATAAATTGTATATTCACATTATACTGAGGTAAGTAGATAAGAGGTTTCTACCGTTCTTCTTGGCGGTAGCGGGTTACGGGTTCGTCGGGTCGAAAAATGAACGGAGTGATATCGCCACGGTTGGAATTTGATAAAAAGAAAACAAATTTTCTTTTTACTACGAACCCGAACAACTTCTAGATTTTGGAATACAAAGATCGAATGGTGGGTTGAGTGGCGGTGGAAAGGTACCGTGGCAATGTGATGGTGGGCTTGAACTCAATTCTTTTTCTCCTTCTCTTTCTCAGAGCCGAAACTTACTCTCTCTCTGTCTTTTCCTCAAGAACAAGAACAATGGGAACAAGAACAATGGGAACAAGAACAATGGGATGAAGATGAGGTGTGATGAAATGGTTGGTGGTGTTGGTATTTATAGGCAAGGGAGCTCTCCCCTCCTCTCTCAATCTTTTCTTCCTCGATTTGAGGTATGTTGTTCCCTAGCTAAATCTAGAGTTGTAGGTGACAACACATGCCATGGTGTAAGAGCTAATGTAAATGTGTAAGAGATAACAACCATCTCCTCTCTTTTTGCCGAGAATGAAAAGAATTAAGGCCAGGCATTGATTTGCATGTATGTATACATATGCATTTGTATATAGGGTTTTATTACCTCTATTTTTGTACGCAACTAGATTAAGTTTCATAAAACCATTGGAAAAATAATAATTCACTAAAATGTTCAATTTTATAAATAAATAAATAAATAAAATTGGTCGAAAATTTAGGTTGTTATAGAAACGATTTAAAAATTAGAGAATAGAGAGTGACCAACCGAGAGAAAAAAATAAAATAAAATAAACATTAGAGAGTGACCAAGGCCCGATATATATGTACATCTGGAGGTCTTAGACGAAGACGAAATCGTACAACGGAGCCCCATGGCATCTATTTGTATAGTGAAATTCAACTATAGATTATTAAGAATATATCGAAGCCAATTATATTTTCCTTGTTAAGTATGGTTAATTTGGGCTTGTAAAAAGTAAAAAACCTTTAAAGTTTTAAAAACAGGATGCAAAATATTAAGAAAAAAATGTCGGGAATACTCGTGTTTAAATATTCGATGGACATGATTTTTGACATGTTTATACATCTCGATGAGATTTACAATATGAACAGATCCGATTATTGAACGAGACCAATGTGAGCCGGAAAATGGCCGACTGGCCGGTACTGGACACTAAGGGCCACTGGCCGGGAGCTTGACCCCATACCCTTGTATCGAAAAGTTCTATCAAAAAGTTTCAGAACTCCTAAAACATTAGTAATTCACTTTTTAGTCGATTATTTCAAATCCGGTCCTTTTTTTATTTTATTTTCTGAACTATTTATGCACGCCGATTGAACAAGTACAAAATTTAACAAACTGCCCCTTTATAACTAAAAAAAAAAAGAAGAATAAAACAAAAAAAGATGTTTAGAACTCTCTCTCTCTCTCTCTCTCTCCAACTAAAAAGGTAGTAGATAATAATAGGAATTAGCTAGCCTAGTTGCCAAAATCTTGGTCTATCATTACGAAGTCAAGGTTTGGAGTCTTACCGTTGGCAATGAAGTTCTTTCCCAGACTACGACCTTCAATGCAGAGTGCAGACCCTAATTAGGTACTCCGTCATATATCGATTCAAGAGGGTAGCTAGGTACGTTTTCCATAGAGTTGGTGGAATTTATGATGTGTTGACCGGTTGTGTTTTGGAATACAATACACTGTCCACAAGGAATACATGGACTTGTCCAAAACTTATGCCTATTTTTAACAAGTAAAAAGCTGGTGCAATGCAAGGACTTCTGATGAAGTGGATGACTTGTGTTTGGGGAAAATGACGGCCAAAGACGTCTTTTGATAATTAATATTCGTTAAGGACATTTTCAGCATTAACAAATGTTCTCAGCATGTCCTTGAAGGGTATTAATTATCAAAACAGGTCCTGGGCCGTCATTTTCCCTTGTGTGTTTTTTTTTGATAATCTTTCTCCCTTGTGTTTGATCAAACCAAGATTTACTTGTCTTTGCACGTAAACTGGCCGAGACACTGTGGCTAATCTAGAATTTTGATTCGAGGGGGGCCAGCTTAATATATATATATATATATATATATATATATATATATATATATATTATATACTTATTATGTCATAAAGTTTATACTTTCTAATACATTAAATTTGTACATTTAAATGATTTTAGCCTAATGAAGTTAAAGTATACCAATCATTATGCTTTTTTTAGGCTACTTCAATAGTCACGTGTTTATTTTTTTATTTATTCGAGAAATGAGAATGTCACGCCCCGCCCCGGAACGACACCCAGTGTGGGCTCGAACCAACACAGCCACGTGGCATTCCACACAAAAGACAAACAACTAAACAACAACCAATTAAGAAATAGAGTAAAACCTTAGCGGAAGACTTAACATTAATATAAACAAGGTGTCTACGATAGTTACAAACTTGCATTGTACAAACGATACCCAGCATATTTACAAACTTGAAGTCAAAAAGTACTTGACAACATTAGTCACAAAATGAGTTTAGCAAAAATTAGAGTTTGACCCATTACAACCAATACGACCACAGACATCAACACTCGATACTAATCTAAGTGTCCCCAAAACGTCGACCGGTAGTGGACCAACTCTACAACCACCTGTGACCTGGCAATCCAAAAAGGAAAACCAGAGTGTGTGAGATATAGAAAACATTCAATGATACACTACAATACCCGAAGGAACATCTCACTTGAATGTAATTCACACAATTCAACATAAGTACTTAATTGCACAACCACATGTATGAACACCAACATACAATGGCACGTCTGCCACACCCCATGTACCCAGGTATTGTGTCCCGCATACCACATTCCCATTCACCGTTAATTAGACGGCATGGCCCACGATATGGTATGACTCACTCCACAATCCTTTGGCGGGCACAATCAACACCCAACCAACATGTATCATTAGCTAAACCTCAAATAGCATGATATACAATCACCACAATGTAATATCCCATTGAACATAATCATATCAAACACACTCACCTTTGTGTCGACCGAAGTATGCCAAACTAAGGTTTCGGCACCTCCCAAATGACCGGCTCTTTACCTAGCCACAAGTTAACTCATATTAGCTACGAATTCAACGAATACTCGACACAAGGTTATAAAGCTAACAAGAAGCTAAATAATGTCTAATGGATACAAATATGTCCATGTTAATACCTAGAAGTGTCTCACAATAAATGTGAAACTCAAACATCACCCAATTCTCCAAAAAGATAACATATTCCACAACCAATCTGTCTTAGAATGATCATAACATTTAATAGGTTAAGAATTGGATCATGAAATCATCACCATTAAAAAGAAGACTTCCAGTACACCAATATCGATATAAATTTTGTCCCAAATAGATTTCGGATGACAAAGTTATGACCGTCCGAAATCGCACCATTAGAAACACAAATCTGCAGATTCTGCAGATCAGCCAGCTTCGAACCAAAAACTGTGTTTACCTATGAACTTTTAAGGTACAAACCCTACATGTTATGAAAGGTTTATAAGTCTAGTTTCCAAATCAAAAACCGGTTCGCAAATCCGATACACGTGCTAAGAGATATGCCTGTTTTTCCCAAGATGTGTCAACGCAGCAAATACGAAATTCAGCAGAACAGTCTGCAATCGAAAGCTCATTAAAAATCACCTACTCAATACTTTCCAATGATTCTAACACCAAAACATCACCAATTGATCAAGGTTTAAGACCCATGAGAACCCATAGTCATTAAGCATATTCAACTATGACAAAATTGATGAAAAACACAGCTCCAAAGGCTGCCCAGAACTCCAGAATCACCAAACCATCAACTTCGGAACAAAAATTGATTTTTCCTAGAAGGAACTAAGGCACAAACCTTACATATTCCGAAAGGTATGTAAGTCTAGTTTCAGAATCAAGAAACGGTGCGTAAAACCGATACCCGAGCTAGGAGATATGTCCGTTTTCACAAGACGTGTATGTGCTGTCTGCCCATACGCGAATCTGACAGCAGCTCGGTTTATGATTTTTTATCTTTTTCCACACTTCTCAAAAATTCTCTAATTTTTACAGCATGAACTACACTAGGGGTGAGCATGCTCCGGATTGGTTCGGTTTTATAGTAAACTAAGAACCAAACCAATACCTACGGATTATGAACTTAGAGAACCAAACCAACCCACAAATGGCATAGAACCACACCAATCCAAACCATATAAATACGGTTCGGTTTCGGTTTAAACCACGGTTTGTTTTGAACTAAACTATCATCTTCAAAAAATATTTAAAGTACTTAAAATTACAAAGATAAATTAAAAGAAAACTTATATTAAAACCAATTCCATTCAAATTATCAAAACACACTAACTTCAACCAACTAATTAAGAGTAGAATATCAATAATTGCCTCAAGTCTTAACTAAGAAAATGAAATATTGGTAAGTCACTAAATGAACAAACTAAGAATACCAACTATTAAACATCTTAAGATAGTTTAACCAAATAAAATGGCAACGATAATTCCTAAAAACTATTGAATTGAAATAAGGCAGCAAAAAGGCAGTGGTAATAATTAAATTATATATAAATGTATTATACGGTTCGGATCAGTTTGGAACTATGACCGTGAATGTGAATCCACAAACCAAACCTTATAAAGCGGTTTCTAATTTTTTTAAACCATGATCAAACCACAGTACTAAAAAACCGAACCAAACCTTTCGATTTGTATTGGTTTAGACTGGATTTGCGGTTTGACGGATTTTTTGCTCACCCCTAAACTACACACACAGAGGTATCTCCAGTAAAATTATCAGAAAATAACATGGTTGGCGTGTCAATAAGAAAAATTCGTCAAAAACAGGACAGATTCAACTTTGCTTAAAACACAATTTTGTATAACCATGAGATGCACGAAATTTCTGGAATAAAACCCAACTCCAACCTCTAAAACCCTCTCCCATGGACCCAAATCAGTGCATGCAAGGTGCAGGACATGAAACCTAGCATGAGAAACATGAAATTCAGCACTTTAAGAGATGAAAATTACCTAATTAAGCTTCAATTCAAGGCCACCAAAATCTTCTCTAGGTTTTCCCTTTCCTCTTCTCTCTCTCTCTCTCTCTATCTCTCTCTCTCTCTTTCTCTCTCTCTCAAACGGTGTAAACTGATAAGAACTACAGGTGTCTAACGTGGAGAATACAGGAACTTAATTCCTAAGATTATTATTCTATGTGGTCAGCACCACCCAACTCTCTTTTGTTTTTATCAGGCTAAAGGAAATTTATTCAGTGCTAGTGGAACACACAAACCTTATACTAGGCCAACTAATGATATTAAGGCACACATTTGCATAATCAGACACGTCCATAAACTAGACCGATTAATCTAATCACCACATGATCAATTATTTTTAAACACATAACTCAATTAGAAATATGAATCATGCTAATTATTCAAGGCGGATGTTACAGAGAATGTAAAATAACAGATTTTTTTATCAAATTAAACTAAAATTATTAAGATTGTAAGTACCTATAGATGAATAATTATCAATATATAATATCCAAAAACATGTATATAAAAAATAAATTTTAAACTCAGGGTCAGGACAAGGGAGCCGGGGTCTGTCCGGACCCCAACATAGCTCTGCCGCTGCCGAGACACCCATGAGCATCCAACCAAAAAAAGAAAAAGAAAAAGGATTCACTGCAAAGAAGTTTTGGCAATTACTCAACCAACACAATCAGTTTTGGACCATTGGTGTAGCCACATACTAGGCAACTTTTTTCCAGAGCCACATAAACACTTCCAAAACGTTAACGCTGAGGGGACCGATCAAAATCATACCAATTTGGTACCAATCATGTGTGGGCCCTATTTTGGAGTCCTGTGCAGACAATCCAAATTGTTCATTAATTTTCAAATAATTTTTCGAGTTCACCGTAAAATTTTAGCTTGATCCGATGAACTTAAGTGATTGATCTAATTGTCTAATGTTTCTTTTAGAATCTTGAATTCTAAAAGAAAAGTTGAATATTGGATCAAGTACCTACATTTATCATATCGATTTGAAATTTTACAGATGAACTCAAAAATTATTTCAAAAATAATAAACGATTTGGTTCGTTTGTGCGGAACCCCAAAATGGGGCCCACATATCGAGGGCCTCCTTCCAAAACCTCAATATCCATTCCATACCAAAATGGGGACCTTAAGAGGTCTCCAATGACCTAATTAACTAAAAATAGAAGGTTTTACAAGGGCTGCTGATTTTGCCACTCCTTTTTTTGTTAACGCCACTCCCCTGCAAGTGTATTTTTGGTGCAAAAATACACTTGCAAGGGAGTGGCGTTAACAAAAAAGGGAGTGGCAAAATCATTTCCCTTTAAAAGTTACCATACTTTGGTTTAAAATATAGCTCACAATGATATCTTCAAACTTAGCACAACTCCTTAACTGGTAACCAAATTTTGACTTTTAGATAAGCAAAACTTAAAAACCTTTTCTCTTCGAATAATGAAATTTAATAGGGACCATACTCTCTCTTTTTCTCTTCTGCCATTACTATCAGTAAATGCACTTATTTACATTTTATTCACAATTCTCTCCATCTCTCTCCCTATTAAGAATGAGTTTTTGATTATGAACTAAAAGTACTATTTTGGGACTTCACATTGTTCATTTTAATAACTCCTTCAATGGATAATTAAAAGATGAAGTGACAAATTTTAATTACGCATTTTTAATTATGCCATCAGAGATAACCTAAGTATGTGTTCCTTTTAGAACATATGGAAATCACATGGTCTGTAGTTTTTTTTTTTTGTCATTCATTAATCCTAATCTACTCTATCCTAGGGTATTTGGGGAGGGGAATAGGTGCTTTACGGGAATCAAATCATGCCCATGTACATAGGAGTATAAGAGCATGTACATCAGAATCAGCAAAATGGGCATTTTAGCAATTTTACCTAACCAAAACCAAAAATGAGAGGTGCAGCAGATTCGGTAAACACAAAGCAAAAATAGCTCAGCTCTCAAACTTCGGTATTAATACCGAGGTACTGTTGACTCGGAAAACTATTAAAATGATTATTTAATTCTCTCTCTCTAACAAACCAGCCCCCCTCTCCAATTGTTTCAGCCCCATCTCAAACCAGTCACTTCTCAAAACGAAGAGGAAGACCATAACATTTCTGGTGAATCTTCATCGTCCTCGCTACAGATCCCAAACCTAGTGGGGCAAAGACAACTCCAGCTTCGTCGTCTGGTGTCCCCCCGAGTTCGGCTGCAATCTCCTTCCAACTACTTCAAGCACAACAACTTCTCTAGTTTCTTGAGAGAGAGAGAGAGCTGAATGGGGTTGGGAAGACATGGAGAAGGAAAGAAAGAGGCCCATCGAATTGGGTGAAAAAGAGGCCCTCCAAAAAAACAATTTTATAAAAATAGAGAGGATAATAGAGAAGATTAGTGTGGGGTTGAGAGAGATTTGAATAGGTAAAGTATAAAAAGTGAACTGTTGGATAGATAAAATGCCTTTTCCTAGGTGTACATGCTCTAAAGGCACCGACTGCACTTCACTTGCGCATGGTCTGTAGTTGGTTTGGTAATTTATTACTGTATTGATCCTAGTTCAGTTGGCTCTCTTTCGTCCGACGACCGAGACAGTTTGCACATCACTTTTTGAAACGGTCCACCGAATAAAGTGTTGGGAAACGATTCCCAGAACCCAGTAATGACGCGTACAGATTAGACAACAAGAAAATCGCAAAACCCTACAAGGCGGAATTAGGGTTTTACCTCAACTCCCAGCGAACACAAGCGCTGGTTGAACTTGTTATAGCACGTTTTGCTATAAGCCACGTATACTGCTCGACTGCACCTTACGATCTTCTATCGTATTTCCTGCACGTCTAGAACACGAACCGAGTGTGGACTCTTTCGTGGTCTGTTTGCTCTCTCTAAATCTGCCTCTATTTCTGTGAATAATAGAAACGTGTAAACTGACCTAGAGAACATAACGTGTATATATAGGGCTACGATAGGGACCTAAGGAGTAATAAGTCAGGGCTCTCAGTGTAAATAAGAAACCTTAATCCCACCAGGATTCTATTTCTTATTTCACTAATTATAATTCACCCCACTACAGAATTATAATTGCATTCCCGTCTTTATCTCAATTATATTACGAGCTCCATGATATTAAATACTTATTAATCTCCCCACGTTAAGATTACAGATACCCGTTGATTAAAATAAATTACTAACAATCTCCCACTTAATCAACATCTTAACTTGAGACTATCCGCTTAACTTATTCGATATGTCGGATACAAATATCCACCTGCAGGGTTTGACATAATCGAAACTTATAAGCTTACTCAAGGGGAATCATCAATCCCTATCGGGACGTGGATTCCATTAATAATTAATAGTTGTCATATACATAATGTTGCGACCCAACTCACCGAGACTATTGACCGTATAAAAATCTCACTCTTTAATGAATCAAAGTCAACAACATTAAATATATACCTCTAATAATTATCTTTGGATTTAGAGCATAAGCATTCACAATAACCATGAGGTTCCAATTGTCTTATAAAGTTAGTACAAAGACAATTACCTCAATACAGTCCCGTTCAATACACACAAAGTGTACTACCACAATGAGTTAGAACTAGACCGTTCCCTGTAGTCAAGACAGACCTACTAAACATTGTACTACAGTCCTACTGATGGTGTGTCCAGTTCCATCTAAGACTGTGAACTATATCTTATATTTTACAAGAACCGATGATCCAATCTTCTATGTGTAAGCCGTACTCTACACACTGGATTATCTACTATGTAGAATAAAAGACACACATGCACAACATACAAAAATATCATGCAAACATTGCCCATAAAAGATTCTCATAAAAAAGGTATAAAACTGATTAATACATAACAACATTAATCCATCATATAAAATCATAACTTTTACATAACCTCCTAACAAAACTCCCACTAAGACTCAAAACCATACTGCCACGCATCTTACTCCCATTCCTTCTACGTGACTATCAAAAGTCTTAGCCGGTAAGCTTTTCGTAAAAGTATCTGCCAGGTTGTTTGCTGATGCAATCTTGGTCACAGTAACATCACCTCTCTGTGCGATCTCTCGAATCAGATGATACTTACGCTCGATGTGTTTGCCCTTCTTATGAGTCCTTGGCTCCTTCGAATTAGCAACTGCACCACTATTGTCACAATAGAGTGTAATGGCTGATTGCACTGAAGGGACAACTTCCAGATCCAACAAAAGGTTTCGGAGCCAAACGGCCTCCTTGGCTGCTTCAGAAGCTGCCACAAACTCTGCTTCCATGGTAGAATCAGCAATGCAAGATTGTTTGACACTCCTCCAACTTATGGCTCCACCTCCCAAGGTAAACACATATCCCGAGGTAGACTTTCTGGAATCCCTATCTAACATAAAGTCTGAGTCTGTGTACCCATGAGGTACCAGACTATCTGACTGGAACACCAACATATAATCTCTAGTTCTTTTCAAATACTTGAGTATATGTTTCACTGCAGTCCAATGTTCTTGCCCTGGATTAGACTGAAATCTGCTAACCATGCCAACGGCAAAGCAAATATCAGGTCTAGTACACAACATAGCATACATAAGGCTTCCTACTGCCGAGGCATAAGGAATTGCCTTCATTTTCTCCATCTCCTCAGGTGTTTTAGGACACTGATCCTTGGAAAGGTTTCCATGTCTAAAAGGGAGGAACCCTTTCTTGGAATCTTGCATACTAAAACGGGCAAGAATGGCATCGATATAAGTAGCTTGTGATAAGCCCAACATCCTATTCTTGCGATCTCGTATAATCTTAATCCTTAGGAGGTGACCGGCTTCTCCCAAGTCCTTCATTTCGAATTGGCCGGATAACCACACTTTCACTGAAGACAACACTCCCACATCGTTTCCGATGAGCAGGATATCATCGACATATAGTACTAGAAACACCACAGCTTTTCCGTTGCGCTTCTTGTACACACATGACTCATCCGGACATTGATCAAAACCAAAAGACTTGATTGCTTAATCAAAACGGATTTTCCAAGATCTAGATGCTTGCTTAAGCCCATAAATGGACTTCTTGAGCTTGCACAACATGTGCTCTTGACCTTTTGCTATGAATCCATCTGGTTGCACCATATAGATACACTCATCCAGATTTCCATTAAAGAACGCGGTCTTGACATCCATTTGCCAAATCTCGTAATCGAGATGAGCCACAATGGATAAGAGAATCCGGATGGACTTAAGCATGGCTACTGGCAAAAAAGTTTCCTCATAGTCGATCCCTTCTTTCTGAGTATACCCTTTCGCCACAAGCCTAGCTTTGAAGGTATGCACCTTCCCGTCCACCCCTTTTTTCTTCTTGTAGATCCACTTGCATCCAATGGGTTTAATCCCTTCAGGTGGTTCTACAAGATCCCAGACCTAATTAGAGTACATAGACTCCATTTCTGATTTCATAGCCTTTTGCCAAAGTTCCACATCTTTATCTTGAAGTGCCTCATCGTAGTTACAGGGTTCGGCATGTTGATCATCAAGGATAATTTCAAAAGACTCTCCCAACAACGTATACCGACTGGGTGGAACAATAACCCTCCCACTACAATGAAGTACTAGTGTATCAATAGGTGCCTCTACAAATGTCTCTTGTGGCGTTTCCTCCTGCACTATTCGTGGTAAAGAAGTTTGTGTCGGTCTCTCTCCTCTCAATTCCTCTAGAACAATTTTACTTCTGGGTTTGTGGTCTATCACATAGTCCTCTTCTAAGAACCTGGCATTAGTGCTAACAATGACCTTCTTATCCGTAGGACTATAAAACAGTCCACCTTTCGTTCCTCTAGGGTACCCCACAAACAAGCAAACTTCTGTCCTCGATTCCAATTTATCTGCGTTCCCATTCAGCACATGTGCTGGACTACCCCAAATCCGAACATGCTGCAGACTAGGTTTGCGCCCAGTCCATAGTTCTGTGGGTGTAGATGGTACTGACTTAGATGGTACCAAGTTAAGAATGTACGCTGCTGTTTCTAATGCATGTCCCCAAAACGAAATTGGTAAATCTGAATAACTCATCATTGATCTTACCATATCCATAAGAGTCCTATTCCTTCTCTCTGCTACACCATTTTGTTGTGGCATACCTGGAGCTGACAACTGGGATGTAATCCCTTCAGCTAACAAGTAGTCCCTAAACTCTCCCAAGAGGTATTCGCCACCACGATCAGACCGCAGTGTCTTGAGACATTTACCTAGACGCTTTTCCGTTTCTACCCTATACTCCCTGAATTTCTCAAAGCATTCGGACTTACGGCGCATCAAATAAATGTATCCATACCTTGAGTAATCATCAATAAAAGTGACAAAGTACTCAAAACCACCTCTAGCTTGGATGTTCATAGGCCCACACAAATCAGAGTGAACCAATTCCAACGGCTCTTTGGCTCTATATCCTTTTGGTCATCTTACCTTCCAAACAGGATTCACAGACTGGAAGCTCCTTAACTTCTAATGAACCCAAAGGTCCATCTCTAACCAGTCTAGAAATCCTATTTAGATTAATATGACCAAGACATAAGTGCCAAAGATACGTTTGATTCAATTTAGAAGGGTCTTTTCTCTTACATGGTAAATTATTAGTGTTATTCAATTCATGCAGTTGCACTGTAGGAAACATAGGATTAATAATGTAGAGATCATCCACCAATGAACCAGAATAGATAAAACGTTTATTTAACTTAATAACCACAGAGTTACTAAAATAAACCAAATATCTATCCTTAATTAACTTAGAAACTGAAACCAAGTTTCTTCTAATAGTAGGAACATAAAGACAATCTTTCAAAATTAAATTCCTATTACTACTAAAATTTAAAAAAACATTTCCTACTGCAACTGCTGCCACTCTTGTAGCATTTCCCATATGTAAATAAATCTCCCCATCACTGAGTCTTCTGGTTTCCTGGAACCCCTGCAATGAATTGCAAACATGATTAGTGGCTCCTGTATCTACACACCAGGTACTGGTAGATAACACCGCTAAACATGACTCAACAACTAGTGAATAAGATTTACCTTGTTTGTTCACTTTATTGAGAAAAACTGGACAATCCTTCTTCCAGTGTCCTTTCTGCTTGCAGTGAAAACACTTACCCACAGGCTTTTTCACTCCACCTTGAGGCGCATGAACTGCCTCCACAACCCTTTTCTAAGACTTGTTCTGCTTCTTCTTGCCTTTCGACTTAGAAGTAGAAGCCTTCTCTGCCACTAACACTGATGGTGGTTTCTTCACAACCAAAAGACCCTCAGCTGCTTGGAGTTCCTTAAGAAGTTCCGCCAAAGATAAATGCATTTTGTTCATAGAATAAGTCAGGCGAAACTACTTAAAACTCTCAGACTACAGTGAGTTAAGAACGAAATCGATCTGAGTTTCCCCATCAATTTCAGCTCCAAGGATCTCTAGTTCATTAAGAAGAGCTATCATCTTTAGAACATGATCCTTAATCGGGGTCCCCTCAACATGGATGATCTTCACCAATTCTTTCATAGCAACAAGCCTTGCTGCCCGATTCTGATCCCCAAACATTTCTCTGAGGTTCAGCATCATATCGGAAGCAGTTTCCATAGCTTGATGCTGATGTTGCAATATATTCGACATAGAAGCCAGAATATAACACCGCGCCATCTCATCAGCCTTAACCCAATCTTTATAAGGCTTTGCTACCTGTTCTGTGGCATTCTCTTCAGGCATAGGAGGGCACGCCGTAGATAGCACATATTTGTGGCCCTCAGCAATTAACACAATATCCAAGTTTCTTTTCCAGTCAACATAGTTTGGTCCAGCAAGTTTATTTTCTTTGAGAATAATGGCAAGTGGATTGAAAGAGCCCATTTTTGAATCTGAGAATCAAACAACATAACAACAATTATGAAAGAATAAAAACTTGAATTTCCTTTTAATAATGGTTCCCTCAACCACGTGTTAAAAGAAAAACATTGGCAACCCTACACACCATGAAGAGCATGCCTCGATGGGAAGGTCGTCTACTCTTCATCATTCGTGTAGATAGGCACAACCTTTTAATTTTACTATCTAAACACTATACCATGCCAAGTAAAATTAAATAGCCAATATAGCTTCGGTCCTATAAATAATAATAGTGACTCAAATGGTGAGGATACTATTATTTATAGCTAAGTGTATACCATTACCTAGCCCCATGACCCATTGTTCCGTTATGAATTACCTTAGATGGAGAAGTAATTCACACAACAATTATCATAGACCTATCCATTTAAGGAAGTTTGTACCGATGAGGCCATAATTAATTTTTCCCGATGGGGAGGAAGGTTCTAAAACCATCACACAAAATTAATTACATCATCTACATACTAGTAATGGAGACCGTGTGATTTATAAAAATAAACTCCCTCTCCCACTTAGTTATTTTTTAAAAAAAAAATTGTGAGGGTTATCAAAATTTTCGGGTTTGCAAAACCATGATCTAGGTCAAAGCCAAATATTACCATGTTGTCCAATATGGTAAAACTATCACATATGCAAACACCCATGGAAACATGCATAAACATAAATAAGGAAACATATTAAAATATGCATCCCAACTATTATGGTCAATATCCTTGTTTCCAAAAACAGCCAAGATTGCAGCCGCGTCTTGCCCACCAACGCATCTGCTCCATCAAAAAATTGATTTTCAACCTCTAAACAGCAACTTCGGCCACCATACAGAAACTACGATTTTATACATCAATCCTATGCCTCCTTTACAGAGTTCACATAATCTGGATCTAAAACACATACTGCATGACTTGTAATCTTACAACAGTTCTATATATCAAATAATGATACAACTGGAGAAACAAAGATTACACAAAAAAAACTTATGCCTCCCACATGTCGGAGTTCACATACTACTTTTAATATTACAACCACGAAAAATAATCGCGGCACCCAAATATAAAAGCAGTAACCACGTATGCAAAAATGTGGGATCCAATCACACAAACATACATGCATGACCATAATAGTGGGATAAGATTTTCTACAAAACAGACGTTAGTAAAACGGAACCCTGCAAAACAGCGGTTACCACAGTTTCATACTATTCGATCTACGGACAACCTGGCCTGTTTAATCCATACGCGCGATTACAGCCTGCTCTGATACCACTGTTGGGAAATGATTCCCAGAACCCAGTAATGACGCGTACAAATTAGACAACAAGAAAATCGCAAAACCCTACAAGGCGGAATTAGGGTTTTACCTCAACTTCATGCGAACACGAGCGCTGGTTGAACTTGTTATAGCACGTCTTGCTATAAGCCGCGTATACTACTCGACTGCACCTTACGATCTTCTATCGTATTCCCTGCACGTCTAGAACACGAACCGAGTGTGGACTCTTTCGTGGTCTGTTTGCTCTCTCTAAATCTGCCTCTATTTCTGTGAATAATAGAAACGTGTAAACTGACCTAGAGAACATAACGTGTATATCTAGGGCTACGATAGGGACCTAAGGAGTAATAAGTCAGGGCTCCCAGTGTAAATAAGAAACTTTAATCCCACCAGGATTCTATTTCTTATTTCACTAATTATAATTCACCCCACTACAGAATTATAATTGCACTCCCGTCTTTATCTCAATTATATTACGAGCTCCATGATATTAAATACTTATTAATCTCCCCACGTTGAGATTACAGATACCCGTTGATTAAAATAAATTACTAACATAAAGTTCATAGGATTTTTCTGTCTTCTAATGTGTGTCACGAGAAAATGTTGAGTCAAGAAAAATTGCCATCAGATCAAGAAAAAGAAAAGCTAACCCTAGTTTTGGCCGAGTGATTGTGAAAAAATAATAAGTGTTGTTTCATGAGATTACGGATTTTATTTTCACGGAGGCCAAACATTCCAAACCTTGAGATCACTGGAGGTTATGCCTAGTCGTTTCTTTTAGAATCCCGGAATTATTTGAGGTGCGCACAAGTTAACTCAGACGTCTGGTTAAAAAGAAAAAAAGAAAAAAGAAAAAGAGGCTGCCATAGCATTTTTGGTAGTAGTATACCCTATTATGTGTATATTTCTCTTGTATATAGAATATTCAAGATTCCAACTTTGTCCCATGATCTACCATCGCAATTTGAATTATCAACAGTTTCTTACAAAACTCAATTGGTCTTAGATACTTTCACTCCTTCAAAGAGCATTAAAGGAGCAATAAGACCCCTTAAAGATAACCTAGGACAATATATCGCTCACCTGAAGTAAATCGTAGCCAACCGTGAAAGGTGCAGATTTCTACAATTTACTTCAGTTTTGGAAGCACACTGCTCCAAAGTAATGTTTTAGTCATTTTTTGAAGATCTTTCAGGGGGAGTAGTATAAAAAGAGAATAAATTTTTACACCACTGGTGTAAACATTTGTTTTCTTCAAATCAATTACATTGCGCCACGTTGCAAAACAATGGCCTCAATCAATAAAACACGACGACGTGGCGCAATATAATTGATTTAGAGAAAACAAATGTTTACACCGGCGGTATAAAGAATTTAATCTCGTATAAAAAGCCTGACTTCTGATATTGGAACCGAATTTGGATAAAAATAAAATAAAATTTGAACAGCAGAAACTTTCTATAAATCAAACAACCTCAGCAGAGGAAGCAGCAGTACAAATGTGAGAAAGAAAAGAGGGGATGGATCAAGCAGTGTTTCTTCTATCTCTCAGCTCAAAAAAGGTGCTATTTGATTACATCAATGTTGAGTTGAGATTGGCCTTAATCCTTCATTGATTGAGGGTGAAATTAGAACTAGACAAGAAATCGATTGCCCCTATATTGGTCAAAGATTGCAAAATTATTTGTTCCTCTATACCTCTTGTATTATCACCTCATCCTCTTTCTCTTCCTCTTCTACCTCTAAAGGATTCACCCCTAGATTGATCAAAATTCAAAGAGGTTAATCCTTGAGTTTTAGGAGTATTAATATTAAGCTTAGATTGAAAAACACTTTCAAGTGATTTTTTGGCTTGCTTACTCAATCCTTTGCTCAAATGTTTTAAATTTATTTATTATTATTTTTGGATATGATCACAAGAAAAACAGAAACTACAAAGGAGGAAAATCATTTGTCAAAATTTCCTCTAAACTGGGCGGAATACAACCCATATGAAACAAAATTTTCCTACTTAAAGCATCCAGTGACCAGCTCTATTTTTTTTCCGCGACAGCACCATTCAAATGATCAATTCCTAGCTCCCATCCAAGCCTTGATATCTTCCACCATTGCAGCGATTTCCCAAGGACACTGGCCTTTAGGCCTTTAGTGTTGTTGACGCATTTAATCAGCTCATTGCAGTCTGACTCAAGAGAAGGTGATGGTAGGGGTGGTGCTAGTGGTGTTAGTTATAGTGGTGAAGAGGTGATTTAATTGTAACATTAAAAGGCGTTGGAGAGACAGAGGAGGTTGGAGCCATGCTGGTGGTGGTGAGAGATGGTGGTAGTGTAGCGGTGTACTTGTAGCGAGAGTGGTGGTTGTAGAAGGATGGAGACGGTGGTGGTGGATGAGAGATCACAGTGATAGAGGGTGGTACTGGTTATGACGATAGCGAGTGTGGGTGAGAAGGGGTTCCGCTGACTGTGCTTACGTGTAGAAATGTGAGCTGGAAATGTGCGATTGGCTGATGATTAGTAGTGAAGGGGGAAGTAGGAGAGAAATCTTGTGGGGTGAAGGGAGGAGCAAGAGGTACGGGAGAAACAAAGGCAGCGTGTCCCTTTTGTTCTCCGCGGGGGTGATGTCTGACTTTTTCTGGACTCGAACGGGTGAGGTCACATTCTCTCCGGGAAGAATGTTCTCCTTCCTCAGAATCAGTGCTCACACCCCTTCTTTCCGGAAAAAAGTCAGCTTTGGCAATCAGTGACAATGTCAGGGGTATTTATAGGGCACCTGGGCCTAGGTCAGGCCCAGAACGGTACTCCTATAAGACCCCAACACGTGTCCCTCCCGTACCTCCAGGTCTCAGATAGACTCGCCCTCCCGCGGAGGTCCTTTCCGAGGGAGGACCCGAATTTCCGTGACGCTACCTCCGTCCCAAGCCACCAAGTCACAAGAAATTCCCCAATTCCCGCAAGAGCGAGGTCGCGACCCGCGGCGATCGCATGTTTCCCGCGGGGTTCCTTCCGGACCCTGCCTTCTAGGCCCAAATAGAACCCCGGGGTCTTCCTGTGGTTCTCTGTCGTCGCACCCATTTTGGTACATCTTTAGGTCTTCCACAGAGCCAGCTGGGGTTCTGCAATCCCATCTCTTCCGCGGATCATTTCCGCGAGTATCATTTTTTATGCTCCATACGTGTTCTTCTCCTATTGGGTGGTCAATCATCTCCCTTAGAATGGAATTTTGACCACGGTTCTCCTCCCGCGCGGGCCTCGTTACCACGTGTCTGTGGCCAATTGGTTGGTCAAAAAGTCTTCCAGCTGATGCACTAATGATTTTGACCGCACCTACATATGCCCCCCGCGCGCGTACGATGAGTGCATGTCGTTCACGTGCGTATTGCCTCACTTGTGAGTTTCCACAGTTGCCCCCGATTCGTTCCGCGGAGCCATGGGCATGCTAACCGCTGACAACGCCTCTTCGAATACCGACGTGACTTTTCGTGTACGGTCGTTATAAATGCTCCCACCGTTTGACCACTATATAAACCCCTTATTCATTATTTTCCTTTTTCACCTAACACCCAGATCTCCGTCGAAGTGCTGTCACTTTCTCTTCTGATTCTCAGCGAGCGATCACTTTCTTCTTGTTACTTTCTACCTATCGCGGTCACACCCTCTCTTCTTCTCCTTCGTAAATTACATATGGCTGCGCGTAACCCGAATGTCGACATCCCAGCTCCCCCCGCGGACCAATGGCAGAGGGCCCCGTACTTGCAGACAGTTGGGGACCCCTTCTGGGCCCTCACGGGGGCTTACCCTGTCGCGGGTGCACCTGTGATTGATCCAACCTTCTTCACGACTCCTGCTGCCCCGGAGCAAGCAGAGTTGCTCAACCCCTCTTCCGTACTTCGCTTCCTTATCGAACGCGGGGATTTCCCTTTCGTGGAATGTCGTTTTAGGGCCCAAGTTTCTCCACCCTTCGACTGGGCGGAATGGGTGGATGATGTTGTCAGCGATCCCCGCCTCAGGCAAGTATTGTGGCCAGTGGTGCTAACGATGCCGTCTAGCTATCGCGGCGCCTGAGCATCCCTCGGCAGGGGGCAACCATTAAGAACCTGGAGTTTGCGTGCTCGCGTTGGAGCATTGATACCCACTCCTTTGCATGGGCATGGTGTAACGACCCTGATTTTTGGTCAGTAAAAATTTCGTTAAAAATTTGAATTTTATTTTATTACTTGGATTCCATTTAAAATTCCTTTCTAATATCCAAAAAATCCGTCGTTACGAAAATCTAGACTTATAAATGTAGTTTTCTTCATATAAATTTTCTAGTCATTTCTCCAAGACAAGTATGCTAGACTATTTTCCCTTCTAAATTGAGAAGTCTTAGAATCCCATTTCTTGGCTGGAAATCCTACTTAGCAAGCCTAGTTAGCTTCCAACCAATTCGTTGAGGTAACCTAACTACCAATTGCACTTCCAATCCTAATTGAATCTTTTGAACCTTTCCAAAACCCTAAAGGAACCCTTTGACCAAAGTCATCTTTGACCTTTATCCATTGGACGATAGAAGTTAGGGAACACTTTATCCATTGGACAATAGGCTTTCCACCTAAGATATTTTATTAGATTGACCAAGGTACACTTATATAGTATTATATAGGCTTATGTACTCATGTAAGAAAGATGTGTATATAATAATCCATTATTATACTTGCCCCTTTTATCCATTGGCCCATAGAAGTTAGAGAAAATATCGCCCATTGGTCCATAACTTAGTCTTTCCACCAAGTACTAGACCAATTAGTTTAATAGAATCACCATGAGTCATTGTACTTATATCTATATATAGTACCTTCCATCTTAGACCATTGGTTAATAACTACAAGGAAAATGGATGACCTTTGGATAATAAAAGTTAGGGTAAATATTGTTCATAGGATAATAAGTTAGTCTTTCTACCTAGTACTAAGACTTATTAGTTAATTACTTATTAGATATGACATATGGCTAAAATAATAAAGAAATAGATAAGATATCTAGCCCTAGGATTCTCTTGTACTTTAATATTAAATGGTGTAAAGACATGTGTCAATTTGACTTTGTTTAATGAGGAATTTTGGCTTAAATCTTCCTAGATCACATAAGTACCTTATGTACTTTTATACTAGGTCAAGAATCTACATATATATTATTTTGCTTCTTTAACCTTTGGTCCATAAATGCTAGGGAAAATATTGTTTATTGGATAAAAGAATTAGTCTTCCATCAAGTACTAGGGTTTATTAAATAAATCATTTCTAGATTTTCCCATGGGATTTTATTATAGATATGTACCTAGTAGATTTAATACCCTAGATTTCCTAAGTACACTAGTTCAATATTTTATAATAAGGACATATGCCTATTAGACTAGTTTAATGGAAAATCTATTTGACTAGAAAAATCCTATTAGATTACATAGTACATTATGTACTTCTTAGAATATTGCCTAAAGGACATATAGATTTACTAGGAAATCTTTACTTGTCACCTTTTCTCTTTATCCATTGGATAATAAAAGTTAGGAGAATTGTTGCCCATTGGACGAAAGGTTAGTCTTCTACCTAGTACAAGATCTATTAGTTTAAGTAGATTCATCATGAGTCATTGTACTTGTATAGATAGGTTATATAAGCATAGTACTTCCATCCATTAACCATTGGATAATAAAAGTTAGGGGAATTTTGGCCCATTGGTCAATAAGGCCAAGTCAAGCCATAGTACTAGGTTTTATTTAGTTAATTGCTTACTAGATATGATATGTACCTTCTTACTTAAAGTATTAGATATGTATATGTCATCCTAAGATTTTAAGTCCTAGAATATAGTTTATAAGTACATAGGTGGCATTTAGGCTTATTCTACTAGGAATTTTGCCCTATAAATCTAGGAGAAGATCACATAGTACCCTTGTCCTTTGTAGTTAGTCATCCTTTTATATTCATATACTAATCAAGGGAGAGAGAGAGAGAGGGAGAGAGAGAGAGAGAGAGAGAGAGAGAGAGAATCCGAGAGAAAGGGAGAGGAGAGAGAGCCGAGAGAGATGGGAGAGAGAGAGAGATAGGAGAGAGAAGGAAGATATGATATACTCTTGGATTGTTTTCTTTCAAATCCTAGTATATATATACTTAAGTACTTGTACTAATGAAAGAAGAAAGATATGAAGATTTTGAGATAGATTTTAGGGTGCCGAAATCTCTTACAAACTTACACCACAATCATATACTCTTTCTAAGTCAAACACCAAACCCTTGTCCTTGCATGCTTAGGTGTACATTGGACTAAGAGAAGAGAGAGAGAGAGAGAGAGGGGGAGAGAGAGGCCGAGAGAGATGGGAGAGAGAGAGAGAGGCTGGATGAGAGAGGGAGAGAGAGATTGGTGATGTGTGCACTTGTACTCACTTAACCTAGTCATAGTCCTTGGCCAATCTTCATACCTCATCTTGTACCACCAAATCTAGGGTTTTCTACTCTTCCATATCCAATCCAATCTTCTAAGTACTAGACAAGACTAGGAAGCCCTTAGAATCACCTACACTTGTCCTAGATTGGAAGAAAGAACAAGAAAAATCTTTGTAATCTTTCCACCTATGTACTTATGTACATTGTACCATGGAGAGAGAAGAGAGAGAGAGAGATTTCGGATGAGAGGGAGAGAGGGAGAGTGATGTGTGCAAGGGTACTCTTAAGCCTAGTCATGGTCCTTTGGCCAACACCTCACACAATCCAAGTACCATCAAATCTAGTCAATTATTTATCCATTGGATAACAAATGTTAGGGGAAAGATTGTCTCTTGGATAATAGACCAACCTTGGCCTATAAATAGCAAGCCATTCAAGCCTTGAACTCACACCTTCAAGCATTGCTCCAACTTCTCTCTAGAAACCATTTCTGTTTTTCCAGGCAGCCTACTGCCCTCCACAAAACCTCATCTTTCTCCTACCTAAAGTAGTTTCTAGGATAAACTTCCTTCGGGAAAGTTGTAGAACACTTCGAGAGCTTCAAGTTAGACCCAAGAACCACCCTAATCGGTCAAGAAACGACAAAGATATTGGCATCCGAAGTTCGGTCAAAATTCGGATTTCCAGATTCCAGACAGCAAACTGTCCATTCCTTTATCACCATATTCCTCCTACCTAAACCAGTTTCTAGGATCAACTTCCTTCACAAAAGTTGTAGAGCACTTCTAGAGCTTCGATTTCAACTCAAGAACGATCGTATTCGGCCAAATATTGACCGAGTTACTGCCATCCAAAGTTCGGTCCAGATTCGAGAGTTTCACCGCCCGTAGGATTTCCAATTAGCTTATTCGGCCCCGACTAGTTTCGGATCAAGGTAGGATTTTCCTACACCTCCTACACTTTAAGTATATGTCGATTTTCCTATACTTTCAAACTCTAAATATAATTAGAAATGTGTTTGCTTTGAAATATAGATAATCGTGTTTATAGATAGATTAATCTCGACTCATTCTCCTAAGTATAAACAATAGTATGATCACGTAGATTTCCATATCTACTTTCCTTAAATATAAATTGAAATGTGTATACTTTTGAAAGATGGATAATCCTTACTATTTTTCAAAAATAAAGTTTACTTTAAAATAGGCTAAGAACATAAGATAGATTTTCACCAAAGTATGGCATATCGTATGCATGATTCGAATCGATTAGAATAAAGATAATGGCATGATCACATAGATTATCTAATCGACACCTCTTGTGAAAACATAGAATCCTTATCGACACTATTCTGATATATGCATTGCAATTCAATAAACATATGCTCTTTCGAACTTATGAAAGAAGAATGAATATTGAAAGATAATGTTCGTAGCTTAGCTTTAAGTACTCGTATTATGGTTATGAGCATGATTATGTGATTATCTGACTACTTGTTGCTGATAAAGCATAAGTGGTTTACCACTCCAAAGGTGTCCGTCCATGTGGCACTATGCTTTACTTTATGTGTTAAAAGTTGAACATGATGATGTGATAATGCGAGTATGCTATCTAATATAGAGTTGGATGATCTTGCTAGTTTAGTTTCAAGATTACTTAAAATGTGCAAAGAACTGCCGCGGAGTCATGGCATGCAAACGAGACACAAAAACCGAGAAAGTAGAAACATGGCACCTAGGGTGTGGATAAAGGAAATATGTCGACTTGAATAAAATATTTTTGAAAGTACATTGCGGCCGGACGTGGTAGCCCAATGTGAGTATGTTTTTGAAAACCGTAATGAGGCCGGACTTGGTAGCCCATTATGTAAAGAGATGTTGAAAAACCGCAATGTGGCCGGACTTGGTAGCCCATTGTGCAGTGTGTGTTGCCAATGGGGCCGGACGTGGTAGTCTCATTGGAGATGATTTAAATGTTTGTGAAAACCGCGATGTGGCCGGACGTGGTAGCCCATCGTGTGTGATATTTGAAAACCACAATGTGGCCGGACTTGCCCATTGTGCGGTGTGCGTGTATAAAAGAAACGATTTTTGAAATGTTGATTTGGCAAATGAAAAGTGAAATGGTGACACGGTCTACGAAACGTTGCGTAGGAGAAACTCTGATGACACGGACACTTACGCTAGAGAATGCGGATGTGTTATTGTTGATAGTTGTGGAATAAAGCCCGTACTGCGTAGATATCATTATCGGTATGATTCATTGCTGTTATATGTGACTTCCTATGTGTAAGTTAAGGGTTAGTGGGTACGGTTTATTCTATTGAGCTTTGTAAGCTCACGGTGTTGCCTTTGGTGACCCTGACATATTATATTGGTGGCGACGCCGGTATAATGTGTCAGACCTTGTAGACGAACAGGGTGAGGTGTACACTTTGGTAGCGTTTGGAGCCGAAGAGCTGGCTAGGACGGAAGAACAGGCGAAGCTGTAGTTAGGAACCTTAGTTCCCTCCCTTATTGAATAAATGTATTCCTTGTGAGGTTGATGATGTAATAATGAGCCAGACTCCATTTGATTTTATCAATAAAATGTTTAATTAACGTACCCGAAATTGGGGGCGTTACACATGGGGGGAGAGTGGACTCTCACTGGAGGATGCCTTCACTCTCACTCGTTTGTCTCTCCGCGGGGCCAACATTCTGGACCTGGCCAAACTCTCACGCGAGGATCGAGATGACATCGAGAGTTTGACGAAGCTGCACAAGCAGGCCCAGAATGGACCCATCTTTACTGCCCAGGGCGTCCGCAAGGCCACCGTAGCGAATGCCAAGAAAACCTCCCTCGGGAGTTGGCTTCGCCACTTCTACAAGGACTTCCAGCCCGCGAGGACTGTTGCTCCGGGTGCCGTGCGGGACTTCGTCGTGGGTCCTCAATACAAGCAGTGGCTATACATGGCGGGGTTTTCTCTTACTTCCTCTTCTATTACGTCTTGCCCGACTATCCCATCGACGGCCTTTCCCAGGCGGTCTTCCCACTGGCCGTGCTCCTCGCCCGCGGTCAACCTGTCGCATTGGCGCCTCTATTCTTGGGGTCGCTCTACTGTCAACTGGACCTGGTACGGGCTGATTATGCCAGGTCCCTCGATAGATGCGACCATCTTTCGATGGCCCACTCCAACTTCCTGCTCGCGTACTTTTTCAAGCACTTCCGTTCTGTTGCCCCAGTTCCGCTGGCCTTTCAACCGTCAGGGCAGCGATCTTGCACGGAGCAATGGCAAGGCACCAGCAGTGACGCCTCATGATACGAGGCATGTGATATTGAGGCTAACTTCGCCCCGCCACCCTACAACATCCCTTCCCCAGGCGTCATGGGCGTGGGTCTGTGCCATCTCCCACTTGCCTCTTCCCTCAGTGCCGCGAGCGGTGGTGACCATGTGGCACGGACGGTCTGCAACGCCACACTCATAGCTCTCCCTGGGTGGCTCCCGTTTCTGAACAGCGAGACTACTGGGTAGTGGTATACCGTCCGGACCGCTTCGCGCGACAGTTGAGCTTCGACCAAGGAGTGCCCGGGCCTGTCCCCTCGATGCCTTCCTTTGCGGAGTCTCAACTCCGATTCATGGCGACCCAACTTTCCCCAATCCTAGTGCAACTTGGTAATTTGCCCATCCCAGCCAGGGATAGGGTCTCGGGCTACACTCCAGAATTCCGCGTGTTCTAGAGAAGGAACCTGGACTCATTCTTGATGTTTGTCCGCGGGCAGGCCGTGGTTCCTGAGGCATCCACAATCCGCATGCGGGACACTTCGCTGCGGGCCATTACCGGGGTCCAGGCAATTGACTGGCACGGGCCCCACAGCCAATGGGCCGTGGTTGACGCCGCGCCCCTGAATAGGGCGTTCCCTGTGATGCCCCCTCTGCCTCCTCAAGCTGCCTCGAGGCGCACCGGCACGCGGGCGACCCGTGGGAGGACGCAACCTCCAGCCCCCGTGGAGCCGTCTCCGTCTCAACCGTCTTCTTCTCACGCGCCCGCGGCGGGGGAGACCCGCCGCCGCAAGTGCTTTTGCACGGTACGTACTCTCCTTATTTCTTATATTGAATCGTTCCCGCTGCATCACTTCATTCTCCTCTGGTGTTTGTCCTAATTACTTTGCTTCTTACTTTCAGCAGCGGGAGCGAGACGCCAGTACTTTCGTGGCCTTTGAGCCAGAGGCGGCCGCTGCGGCAGAGGCAGCGGAACAAGCAGCGGGCGGAGCAGAAGCGGGTGTCCTAGACACCCAGCCCAAACGACGCTGCCTGGATAGTAAGCTTCATTCACCAGAATATCACCTCTGTTGTCTCTTTCTCTGCTTTCTAACTTTTACTCTGTCAACATTTCTTGAATAGCTGTGATAGAGTTTGATGACGAAGAGGACGAGGACACGAGGGCGGGCAGCGACAGTGACGATGGTGACGACGATGATGACGAAGATCGCCTCCCCCTCAGCGTCCACTTGGCGGCCCTACAA
Source organism: Rhododendron griersonianum (assembly GCA_018127125.1). Taxonomy (NCBI): domain Eukaryota; kingdom Viridiplantae; phylum Streptophyta; class Magnoliopsida; order Ericales; family Ericaceae; genus Rhododendron; species Rhododendron griersonianum. Next base: position 26,659,654 of record CM030791.1, on the reverse strand, counting down.
GCCCGGTTGTCCATACCTGCGGAGGGCCTCACCGCGGAAGACATTGCCATAGTGGACATTTCTGACTCCCCAGAAGAGCAAAGGGAGGCGGAGGTGATCCAGCCCCGAGCGGAACCAGTTCCCTTTCCTCACCCGGAATCGGGGTCTTCCGCGGTTGTTGGAGGTATGTTACCTGACGAGCCTTCCATTATTGATCTTGGAGGGGATCCCAACATGATTTCCACCCAGTCATCTTCTGCCTCCAAGGAATCTGAAAATGTCATAGTTTATTCTGCTGATCGAGACCCTTCTCCATCTAATGCAGCGTCTTCTGAGGCCCGCGAGCCCCCTCCATCAACGGACACCCGCAAATCTGTGGGCCAAGCCGACATCGCCGCGGAACCCATCAATGCGGCGACCGCGCAACTTTTGAGGGAGGATGAGGAAGATAATGTCGAAGAGCTTCCTCGTGCTACCACGGGGGGCCCTGCTGCGGACCAACCTAGGGCGGGCTCAACCTCCACTCCTTCTGGGTCTTAACAACAATCCACCAGTGCCCGCATCCGCTCCACGGAAAGCTTTCTGGGCCGGGTCGCAGGCAGCTCCCCAGGTATCTCAAATGCCTCTTTCTTACGAGGTCCTGGGTCAGACAAGGGGCGGGACACGGCCGCGGATGCGACCAGTCCCCATTCTCCGGCGTGTTCCACCTCCCAGACTCACTCCCCTCATCTTTCCACGAGGCGCGCGGCCACTCCACCCGCTGAGCCTGCGGCTATCCCTTCTGACCGACAGTTGGAGGTAAACGAAGAGCTTTATGGGGGGCCCCACCTCCATTACTGATTCAGATCTAAATTCTTTATTTAAGGATATGACCTTCCTGCCAACTGACGATGTTTTGGGGGGACAGGGAAGCCAAGCCCTTGGAGACTTTGAGCTCGACTTCAACTTGGAAATGGGCGAGCAGCAAAGAGAGGAGGTGGAGTCCAAGGAGCGGCAGCCTTCTCCCAGGCAAGATCCTGTTCCAGATCTGGGGAAGGGCCCCATGGATACCGAGGCCGAGGTGCCAATTCGCCACTTCCTCGCGGGCTACCCCGTAGACGAGGCTTTCCACCCGCTGTTGAATGCCATAGCCCAGGCCCATCCAGAGACATTTGTCTCTTTCAACCCGCGGTCCGTTCGGCTTGGGGTGCTTTTCCTTAATAGCCTCCACGAAGTGCTCACCCCTTGGGCGCAGCTACGCTTTGGTGACTTCACTCCCGAGACAGAAGCTGCTCTGCAGGAGGTTGCACAAGATATGCATGTCTTGAGGTTTGACCTGGCTTGGCTGTGCGCGAGGAGTTCCGCGCTGAGGGCCGCGGGGGAAAGAGCAGCTCAAAGGCCCGAGATCCAGGGGTTGGCCGCCCAACTGGATTCCGCTCGACAACACGTGGCCAACCTGGAAGCCAGGTTCGCCCAGGTGATGCAGCGGGATGCGGAGCTGGCTGCCCCGGCGCTGAACCTTGAGGATCCTGACCCAGAAGGGCTCGTCTTTGCGGATTGGCTGGCTTAGGGCCTATTCTCTTTTTCTTTTTTTCTTTTTTAAAAAAACACATGTACCGTTGCCCCTTCTTCTTTTGAATAAAACTAGCATTGTTGGAATAAAATTGTGGTTTGCATCAATGATATTACTCGTGCGTTGATTTTGTCTCTTTTTTTTATTGTTGACTGGAACGCGCAGGTTACGCTCTGGCCCCGTCAGGGCTTAACGTTATTTCTATTTGATAACCGTTGAGCCTGGAGTACGCGGGTCATGTTCTGACCGTTTGGGACTTAACATTATCTCTGTTTGATAACCGTCAAGTTTAAATTCGCGGGTCATGTTCTGACCTCTCGCGACTTAGCATCATCTCTATTTGACAATCGTTAAGTTTGAATCTCGCGGGTCATGTTCTGACCTCTCGCGACTTAAAATCATCTATGTTTGATAATCGCTAAGTTTGGATTGATAAACATAAAAGGGCGACGGTTCCGCGGAAATGTTCTCTCCGCGTGACCACATTGTCTTATCACAGCATAAAATATTAAGAAGGAAGAAAAGATGGGATTAAGGGGAATTGCCAATTTACAACATTTCGACACGGTTCACAAAATGACATTGCCCTTTCATTAAGCTTCGAAACATGATTAAAAAAAAAACAACTGGGGGGGGAACTGGTAAAGTAAAACAGGGGCTCGCGAATCCCATTGTCTTCTCTTACGGGTAGAACTTCTTGATATATTTGGAATTCACTGCCCCCGTCTTGAAACCGTCTTCAACACGGGCCAGATGGTAGTACCCGCTGGCAGAAGCATTGATTACTTCGTAGGGCCCTTCCCATCTAGGTGTGAATTTCGGCGTCTTCAGATCCCTCATTACTGCCGCGGTAGCCTTCCAGACTAACTCCCCAACCTTGAACACCTGTGGCACCACGCCTTTGTTGTAGTAGCGTGCCACGGATTCCCAATACTTCTCGTGAGCGAGGGCTGCTGCCACCCTTCTTTCTTCGAGGGCTTCTAAATCTGCCCTTCTCCCTTCTGCGGAGTTTTCCACCGTGAGGATCATCCGTGCGGAGGGGACGCTTAGTTCTGCGGGCAAGACCGTTTCCGCTCCATACACCAAGCTGAAGGGGCTGGCGCGGGTGGATTTCCTCTTCGAAGTACGATAAGCCCAAAGGGCTATCGGTAGATGATCAGCCCAAGTGCCCCCACGCTCATCCAACAGCTTGCTCAGTATTCTTATCAGGGTCTTGTTCGTTGCTTCTGCCTGCCCGTTTCCTTGCGGATAGTAGGCGCTAGAGATACAGTGATCGACCGTGTATTCATCGAGGAGGCTTCCCACGTGGTGATTAATAAACGAAGTCCCGTTATCAAAAAGAATCATCTTGGGTATGCCGAACCTGTAGATGATATTTTCTTTGATAAACGCTGCCACTGCATCTCCCGTGGCCTTCTTCAGCGAAGCAGCCTCTACCCACTTGGTGTAAACCTCCGTGGCTGCTAAGATCCATCTATTTTTCTGTGATGCTGGCCTGATTGGTCCGACTAGATCCATGGCCCAAGTGTGAAAGGGGTAAGGGGCGCGGATTGAATGTAATTCCACATAAGGAGCGTGGACCAAGTTTCCAAACTTTTGGCAAGCTTGGCACCTCTAAACATGCCGCTTGGAATCCTTCTCCATGGTGGGCCAAAAATATCCCAGATGAACCAACTGTTCATAAAGCTTTCTCCACCCTTGGTGCTCAGTTCCGTGGGTCTTTGCTAGAACCTCTTCCGCTTCCTCTTTGTCTATGCATATTTGGGGCATCCCGTCGAGGGTCCTTCTGAATAAGAGTCCCTTATCTAAGAAGAAGCGTCGCGCTCCGCGGACAATTGCAGACTTAGTCCGTTCAACGGGCAGGGATCCTTCTCGCTGGTAATCAATGTAGACTTGTCTCCAATCTATCCCCTGGTTGCTGGCACTCGCCATTAGGCATTCTGGCTTAACCGCGTACAAAGAGCAACAAGTGCAGTTTTTCGCAATTAGATCGGTGTCCCTTTTCATGCTGGGCCAATAGTAACCCTGCCTTTGAATCCTTCTGTATAGGGCTATCTCGTTGTCCGCACAATTGTTTCCGTGAATCCAGTCCAGGACTTCTTCTTCCTCCTTTGAATCAACGCACCGCGCGAGCCACCCCTGCGGGGCGCGGAGATACAACTCTTCACGCAAGACTACGAAGCACGAGAGCTCCGCGGTGGACAAGTGCCCTACGCCAGTGATTAACTGAATTTTGATGGATCCGCGCCAATCCTCCATTGGCTCTGAAAAGTCTTCTACCGCGGATGGTTCAAACATCTTCACAATCTCTATGCAAGCCTTTTTCTCCTCAAATTCCGTCTTTGCCCCCAGCGTTGCGAGAGCGTCTGGGAAACGGTTCTCTGATCTGGGCTTATGAATGATGCTGATATTTTTGAAAATTTTCATCAGTTTCTGGACTGTCGTTCGGTACGGTGCCAAGGTTGGCTCTTTCAACGCGTAAACTCCTTATGTTTGTAGAACTACCAGTTTTGAGTCTCTCGCTATCTTCAGGTGCTTGATCCCTCTTTCTTTCGCCGCCACTAGGCCCAAGATCAATGCCTCATATTCCGCCTCGTTATTGGAACAGGGGAAACTTAACTTGTAAGCCAGGTGGAATTTTCCCCCTTCTTCGTTTTGCAGTACTATTCCCGCACCTCCTGATCCTTTACCCGCGGCCCCATCGAAGCTGAGCGTCCAGTGCTGTTCATCTGTACTGGCCGCGAGAGCTTCGAAACCATCTCCGGGTAAACATTCTTCGAGCGGTTCTCACTGTCCGCTTGGGAATTGGGCCAGAAGGTCCGCTAGGGCTTGACATTTAATTGCCTTTGGTGTTAAGCATGAAATCTCAAATTCTGCAAGTGTTAACAGCTAGCGGGCGACCCGGCCCGTGAGGGCGGGTCGAGACAGAAGATATCTTACCGGGTCACACTTAGTAATTATCTAGATAGGAAACGATAGGAAGTAATGCCGAAGCTTCTGGGCGGTGAAAATGAGGGCTAAACAATGCCTCTCGATGGCGGTGTACCTTTCCTCCGCTCCCTGAACCTTCCTGCTGATGTAGTAGACTGGGCGCTCTGTTCCATCTACCTCTTACACCAGCAGGGCCCCAATGGATCTCGGGGTAGAGGTCAAATAGAGGATCAATGGCTTTCCCGTGACCAGAGCCACCATTGTCTGGGGAGAGGTCAAGGCCGTCTTGATCCGCTGAAACGCTTGCTGATGTTCTTGCTTCCACTCAAACTTTGCGTTTCCTTTCAATAGGTCCGCGAATGGTGCCGCGATTTCCGCCATTGCGGGGATGAAACATCGTAGGTAGGATACCTTTCCCAAGAATCGCTTGAGCGCCTTCTGAGAGTGGGGCGGGGGCATTTCCGTAATGGACTTGATCTTGGCCTCGTCCGTGTCGATGCCATGACGATGTACAAGGAAGCCCAAAAATTTTCCCGCGGTGACCCCAAACGCACATTTTAGGGGGTTCATTTTAAGGTTGAATTTCCTGCATCTGGCGAAAACAGTGGCCAAATCCGCAAGATGGTCCTTCCGCTCCCTGGACTTCACCACCAGGTCATCCACATAATCTTCTATAATCTTGTGCATTAGGTCGTGGAAGATTGCTGTCATAACCCGCTGGTACGTTGCTCCTGAATTCTTGAGCCCGAAAGGCATTACAATGTAGTAGAAATTTCCCAATGGTGTCCGGAAGGCCGTCTTCTCCGCGTCTTCTGGAGCCATCTTGATTTGGTTGTACCCGCTGAAGCCGTCCATGAAGGAGAACATCTGGTGGCCCGAGGTGGCATCCACCAATGTATCAATGTGTGGTAGCGGGAACTCGTCCTTTGGGCATGCTTTGTTGAGGTCGCGGAAGTCAACGCAGACTCTGATTTGGCCATTTTTCTTCTTTACGGGGACAATGTTCGCTAGCCACTCGGGGTACTGGATTGGGCGAACAAATCCTGCTTTCCGTAGCTTTTCGACTTCCTCTTTGATCTGCCCCTCCAGATCAGGGTGATACTTCCGCTAGGGTTGCTTCGCGGGCTTGGAATTGGGAAAAATGTCTAAGTGATGCGTTACCAGCTCCGGGTTTAAGCCGGGCATTTCCTCGAAGTGCCACGCGAATACATCTGAATTAGCACGCAATAGTGCTATTAGCTTCTCCCGGAATTCTCCGTTCAACTCTTTGCTTACAAACACCGGTTTCCTTGGGCCCACTCCATCACTTAGGTCGACTTCTTCTAATGCTTCTTGTTGCGGCTTGGGCTGGTCCTGCATGCACTCCGAAGCGGGCTCTGGCTTTTGTATCACCTATTCTTCTATCGCAGCGCATGTTCCGCCGGGGCCAGCGGTTTCATGATCGGCCGCTACCCCGGTGGACCGTCATAAGTAATACGCCGTCTTGCCCCCCTCCTTGGTTTTGGTTATCTTTCTGGGGGCTGCGGCTTCTGCCGCGGATGGGTCTCTTTGACGTATCTTCGGCTTCTCATCTTTGATATCTTCCCACCTTGGGATCTTGACAGCGCGCGGTTTGGCAGTGATTGCTTGAGACACCTCGCCCAGCTCTGAGAAGTAAACAGCGTCCGAGAGGTGTGCTTCATGAGTGTCGAACGGGTTTTCCGACGCGCGGATGGTGACTTTCTTTCCCGCCCAAATTCCTTTCAGGCATTGGTGATAGCTGGATGGCACGACTGCGTATTTGTGCATCCAACTCCTGCCGAGAATGATCTGATAATTCGGGTCCGCGTTGATGAGGTGGAATTTGGTGGCTGAGCGGATTGCCCCCACTTGTAGGTCTACCACAACATACCCCAGAGATTGCTTCCTGTCTCTTCCGAACCCTGTAATAGTGATTGGGGATTCCACTATCCGGTTGTCCTGTATTCCTAGCTTTTGGAATGTTGACATGGGCATGAGGTTTATGGAGGCCCTACCATCTAGAAAGGTTCTCTTCAGCTTTGTCCTGTTGACGCGGGATGTAACGTACAGCAGGCGATTATGGGGGTACGGCACTCGTCGGTCCGCATCGGAGAAATTGACAGAGTTGGACTCATCGCGAATCGTCCGCGGGACGGATCCCTCTGCGGACATGCAAGATTCCTGGTGGACTTCCGCAATGTTGACAATTGCTTTAGTGATTTCCAACCTGGCTGCTGGTGTAAAGCCAAAACCATCTAAGAATGCGCGGAACTTTGCACTGTTCTGTAACGTCTTGACCGAAGCATTGGGATCAGGTGTAACCACGGGGGCTGCACCGTCTCCAAATTCCTCCGTGATCTCATAGCAAGAGACCATGTAGGCCCATGCATCCTCGTCTTCTCCTTCCATGTAGTACTTGTTGTCGGCTTCTTCTTCATCGTCATACATGAACGGGTAACATTCCGCCATGTTTACTTCTCCATTGTTATTTCCGTGAGCCGGATAAGGTTCGATGCGGATGTCGCGTCGTCCTATCCTCAGCTCGTTTGCATTCTGCTTTCTCTTGAACAATCTCTTCAGTGACCAACAATCACTTGTTGGGTGCTTGGTATGCCTGTGGTACATGTAGTACCGCGAGTGCTCGCGATCTTCCCGCATTGGTTCGTACTCCACCGGGGGAAGTTCCAGTTCTCCGTCTTACACCCACGCATTCACCAAGGCTCGTACCTCATCCATGGTGCAGGGGAAATTCGGTGCTGGCCCCATTTCGCGCTCTCTCCGTTTTCTTCCTCCCGGGGCTTGCTGGGCCCACGACGCCTCTGCGACAACTACGGTGGCACCCGTGGCTTTGCCCTTCCAGGTATCTTTCCTAGCCGGTTTGACTACGTGGCAGATATTGTACGCGGATTCCAATAGGGCGGAGAATGTTCCCAACTTCAGGTTGATGAGCAGCATCTTGAACTCATCCATCATTCCGCCAATGCAGATTTCCACCAGTTGAACTTCCTTTACCGACTCAGTGCAGTCAACTGCGCGATCCTGGAATCGCCTGATGTAATCCACCACATCCTCTCCGCCTGTTTGCGTTTCTTTTGTCAGACTAATCACCGTTACCTTCTCGCGGACCTGGAAGAACTTAGCGTAGAAGCTATTCACCATCTCCTCCCAAGTGGTGATCGAGTAAGGCTCCAAGTTGACATACCACGTGTACGCGTGGGAAGTGAGAGACTTTGAAAACTCGCGGAGACGCAAGTTAGAGTCGGACGCGTGGGCCCCAAGGGATTCTATAAAACGGACCACGTGCTCCTGAGCGCTGCCCTCTTTCCCGTCAAATTTGACGAACTTTGGTGGGGTGTACCCTTCCGGGTAAGGTAGCGATAAGATCGTCACGGGGTAGGGAGGAAGGATGTCTGGGCTAGGAAGATAAGGTAGAACTGTCTTTGCTTTTTCTTTAGTAAGGAGGGCCTGCACGTCTGCCTGAGTGATGAACTGCCCTGCGGACGGGGTCCTAACTTCAGAAGCGGCTGGCTCCTTTCTGCTTGCCTGACTTGCCTTTTGCTGCGCCAGCAGGGCCTGGACTTCCACCATGGTGATGTAGGGTCCCGCGGACGGTGTGCTGGTACCATTGTCGGTAACCTCTTTCTGGCGGTCCCCAACGGGGTTTCCAGCAATGCCTCCTACAAGCACAGAGCGCAAATGGTGAGGCACCGTCGGGGGAACCTGAGGCTGCACCGTCTGGCTAGTGCTGCCCCCGGCATGGTTTTGTGGTGGTTCATCGCTCTGGCCGACCGCGGCCTTCAAGAGCACCGCTGAGATGAGCTCAGTGAGACCAGTAAAGGCCGCGAGTAGCTGTCTCTGCGTCTCGAGGAACTGTCGCTGGGCATCCTGGAGGGCCTGTAGCGTCTGTGCGGCCGCGCCTGCACTGTTGGTTTCTTCGATTTCCTTGATAACTGGCGCGCCGTTGTCTGGTGCCGTCATTGCTCTACAGCGTGGTGGTGGCTGTTCGATGTATTCTTTGGAACGGGTACTAACCATAAACCAAAAGACACCTCCCCAGCAGAGTCGCCTAAATGTGGGTGAGAAGGGGTTCCGCTGACTATGCTTACGTGTAGAGATGTGAGCTGGAGAGGTGCGATTGGCTAATGATTAGTAGTGAAGGGGGGAGTAGGAGAGAAATCTTGTGGGGTGAAGGGAGGAGCAAGAGGTACGGGAGAAACAAAGGCAGCGTGTCCCTTATGTTCTCCGCGGGGGTGATGTCTGACCTTTTCTGGACTCGAACGGGTGAGGTCACCTTCTCTCCGGGGAAGAATGTTCTCCTTCCTCAGAATCAGTGCTCACACCCCTTCTTTCCGGAAAAAAGTCAGCTCTGGCAATCAGTGAGAATGTCAGGGGTATTTATAGGGCACCTGGGCCTAGGTCAGGCCCAGAACGATACACCTATAAGACCCCAACACGTGTCCCTCTCGTACCTCCAGGTCTCGGATAGACTCGCCCTCCTGCGGAGGTCCTTTCCGCGGGAGGACCCGAATTTCCGTGACGCTACCTCCGTCCCAAGCCACCAAGCCACAAGAAATTCCCCAATTCCCGCTAGAGCGAGGTCGCGACCTGCGGCGATCGCATGTTTCCCGCGGGGTTCCTTTCGGACCCTGCCTTCTAGGCCCAAATAGAACCCCGGGGTCTTCCTGTGGTTCTCCGTCGTTGTACCTATTTTGGTACGTCTTTAGCTCTTCCGCGGAGCCAGCAGGGGTTCTGCGGTCCCTTCTCTTCCGCGGATCGTTTCCACGAGTATCATTTTTTATGCTCCATACGTGTTCTTCTCCTATTGGGTGGTCAATCATCTCCCTTAGAATGGAATTTTGACCACGGTTCTCCTCCCGCGCGGGCCTCGTTACCACGTGTCCGCGGCCAATTGGTTGGTCAAAAAGTCTTCCAGCTGATGCACTAATGATTTTGACCGCACCTACAGCGAGTAATGGTGGTAAAGAGGTGAGTGATTTGTCGTTGATGGTTCCAGTTGGTACAACTAGACCTCAATGTCGGGGGTTCAAAACTTGATAGTTGGTGGTGGTGTAACAAAAGAGATGGTGATCATGGTAACGGCTATGGAGTGGCGGTAGAAGTGGCGGTGTGGTGATAGTAGTAGAAGTGGCAGTGGCAGCCGTGGTCATGAACTTTTTAATCTATATGTACTTAAAATTTTAAGCAATGTTAAATATGATTTTCAACCCATTTAATTGATTATTGCTTGACACATTTAATTTTAACTGCTCGTTATCAAAATAACCCCACCTTAAAAAAGTTTTTTTTATGGGTGGCCCTAATGCCACGACTTATTATGCTAGTGCCACGACTATTTCTGTTGTCTTGACAAGTTTGCCCTCAATTTGTTCCAGTTGTCTCTACTTTTCTTTCGTCTGCTTGCATCATCGGTCGGTCAGGCCCATTCAACTTTCCTCTTTCATTTATCTTCTCGCTTCAATCGATTTCCATGTCCTTCACCATCATTCCGGAATCGGATCCAACCTCCTCACCGGTAGGCGGGAGATGACCAGATGTCATCAAGACCCATTCCGGTGCCGACGACGACCATGAAAGACCTCTTCGGTGGTCGACGATGTCTCAGTTTGCCGGCGGTGATCTCAGAATCGAGCATATCATCTTTGCTTCCACCGATTTCTGTCTTTCATTTCGGAATGTTTATGAAACACATGAGGTAGAGATGGATGGCCTCAAAATCAAACCAATCGTGAAAGTGTGAGAAAGAAGAGAAAAAACGCAAAAATGGGGTTGTCTGAGGAAGAGGGTTTGAATATTTTTGATCCGTAAGAGGGTTTGAATTTCATTTTCAATTTCGCAGAAATATTTTGAAGTTCGCGTACTGATTCATGTAAACTGGGTGTTAGACCTTAGAAGAGATGGGGTACTTGTATGTGTTGTATCCAAAAGAGAGATTCGAAATCAGATGAGAAGGTTTGATCTTTTGACGTGATGTAGTGAGGAAATGGGGGAGAAGATGAAAATGTAGAAATTACTGGAGTAGTACTTAGTAAAAGTAAGAAGATGAACAGAATCCCGAGCCTAGTATGACCAAAGAGGGTATAATCGCCAATGCACAGGAAAAGTTGTGCCACTAAGAAAAAGTGTCGTGGCCTTATCATTACCTTTTTTGAAAGGCAAACTTATTAAATATCGAAACAAAAGATTTACGGTACATCATAAGTTCATAACAAAACGTTTCGTGGACTCAATGAGACCGATCTATCTATCATACAACCAAATATTTACCGAAAAAAAAAGGAGGTGGGAACTATACTATACAAAATAAATGAAAAGTTCAATTTTCAAGCAAAGGGGTTCCGAAAACCGATTAGATAAGTCGTATAACTTTCAAGAATATATGAAACATTACATCCAACTATCTCAAAACTTATCTACACTCACTCCATCTCGAAGAACCTCATAAGCATTTCTATTCCTGCTTTTCTTCATCCCAGCTGTGAAATGGAGCTTTCCACCATCCGATGTGATACATGTAACTTTCGCCCAAATCATCACTTTTGTTTTCATCCCTTCTATACCAGCTAGTTTCCCTTTCTCCAGATACCCCGTGACTACAGTTGAAAAGCGCAAAACAGACGTGTCCCTATAACCCACTTCACATATCGAGGGAATGTAGACAATAAGTTTACCAGTCTCTTCGTTCAACTCATAGTTCGTAGAATCGCGAGGGAAGATGCCTATTGCCAAGTCATGCTCCTTTAGAAGTTCAGTTAGTGGCTTTTGCATTTTCCCTGTAAAGGTAGTGTGCTCGTTAATGAGTGTAGTGTTTACGCAACTCAGCAGGAAAAAAGAGAGAGAAGATTAACTACATACATATACTTGTTCACAATTACGCACACACTGCCTGAGTAAATTAATATTGAAAAATTTTCAACAGGAAACCAGAAAATTCATCGCGAAGACAAAACTTGAAAAGGTGAACACAAGAACTAAATCAAGACAGTACATCTTGTACAGATTAAGAGAACTCAATTGCAAAGATACCATCTTCTATGGTTGGTGAAATTAAAGTAGAAAAGATTATGGCAAGGAAATATTTGGCAAAGGCCAAACCACAAAAAACCATTTAAGGTATATGTATGTTACAAATACACTCTGAATAATACATGGCATCTCTTTGATACAGTGCTTATGTGAAAAAACGAACCTTTGAGTTTGTTGACCAACCATTTGGATCCTCCTGAAATGCTGGTTGACAAGGACTAAAAGTAGGCATAACGGTCAGTACAAGAAAAGTGGAACAAGTTGCGCTAAAATGTTCAGGCGTAGCAAACTATAGGAATTGAGAAGAAAAATATCAGTTACCAAATCTGCACAATTTTCTTACACGCAATTAAAAGGTAGGAGTAACAAATAAAATGAGTTAGTTTTAGTTTTCAATATCACACTATAGTTGTAAGCAGTGAACCATTTCTGTACAGGCCAACTGTGACAGCCAGCTTGACACTATCAAGTAAATCAGAGGAAAACGTTCCCTTCAAAGAGGCTCACCATGCATGTCATAGCTAGTGTATAGCATTTGTGCATTTTATTAAACAACATTTGCAATCATTGTTTAAAGACAAGGCTGAAAAAAAACGGAAGAACATTCACCCACCTAATTGGTTTGTCCCAATATATGGACATGCACCGATTAAAAGCCTTGTGCACTGATTGAAGACTTATGTGGCGATGTTCAACTAAAAGCCTTGTGCACTGATTCATGTCCCATGGACCTCGAAAATTCAATAAATGTTAATTACACATTTTCACCTTTGAAGTTTACAGGATTTCATCAATTACTCGCACGCCCTCTAATTCCGTGAACCTATGGATGGAGAATGCTTATGTGCTATCTTTCACTCCCGAAAATATTATTCCACTTAATGCCCAAATTACCATTAATTTTTAGAAGCACTATTGTAAATAAAGTGCCATTTTGTCCATGAATAGTTTAACAGCTTAAAATAAAAACTGGAGCTTCAAAAAATCTCCCTTTTTTAACCCAAAACTAACAACGGCTATGGAGAACTGTTTCTCAATCTTTTTTCAAGCAACAAGCTAAATAATTTACTTTATAAGAACTTGCAAACATGTCAAACTGTGAAATCTATATCGCCAGAAACTTGGGGTATTTATGATAATTGGTTCAGGTAATCAAGCTCTGTTTACGGTCATCTTCGATTTCATGGTCAATTAATTCAAAACACATGAACAATTGAAAAACAAAGGAAAACCCTACTTTCACTTCAAATTGAAAAACACAAAGGTCAACAACAACAAATCCTACTTCAGCTTAGATTTGAAAGAAATAAATTCTCCAACAAGTTACAAGCATCCAGTAAGATTAGCATAAAACATGAAGAAAGATAGGGGAGGACATACGTTGAAATCGTCGCCGACGGAGTCCATTTCTTTGTTGGCTTTCTGACCTATCCAATACGCTCCCACCTTGTTCAGAATCTGATCCATTTCCCTCTCTCTCTCTCTCTCTCTCTCTGTGTTTTTGTATGTATACTCGTATATATGTACGTGTATGTACCTTTATCTCTCTCTAGGGAGGGATTCAACAACAACTTATCGTTCTCTGAAAGCAATTGCAGAGTTTTTACAGGGGGAGGGGAGATAGGTCGGTCTTCTATTTCCCGCGACTTTTCAGCGCCTTCGTTTTCAGGTTTCTAGAATTTCTTATTGGACCCCTACTCTTGGGCCTTATTATTCGGGAAAATTTCAAAAAACCCCTAAACATTTAAGAACTTTACAAAAAATACCTGAACTTTAACTAATGACAAAAAACACCTGAACTTACCATTTCATTAACAACTAGGCCCCCGCCGTCCAATTCCGTCCATTTGTAACGGATAAAGCTAACAGAAGGTGTTAACCTTTCTTTTCTTTTTTACTTTTTAGTACTTTTTATTTTCAAAACTTACTTTGAACTCTTTTTTTGAATAATAAATAAATATGCAATAAAGTTTTTTTTCTTTACTATTTATCAAAAATTACTTTAACCCAATTTTTTTATTATTTAAAAAACTTTTAACCCTCCTTTTTTTTTACTCTCAAATTTTACTTTTTCCTCTCTCTCTCTCTCCCTCTTTTTTTTTAGAAATTCGACCCCACACCACCAATCAACCCCACAACAAACTACCAAAGCCCTAGCCCCAATTTCAGAAATTTGAAATTTCTATAAACATCCCTCTCTTTTTTTACTTTCAAAAATTAACTGTTAACTCTCTTTTTAGTAATAAATAAATATGCAATAAAGTTCTTTTTTTCTTACTATTTCTCAAAAATTACTTTCACCCCGTTTTTTTTTTAACTAATTACGAAAATTACTTTAAACCCATTTTTTTATTTTCAAATTTTACCTTTCCCTCTCTCTCCCTCTTTTTTTTTTTAGAAATTCAATCCTATACCACCAATCAACCCTACAACCAACCGATAGGAGAATTTTAGATTTTTCCAATATCCAAACCTTAAATCATGCAGGGGGGGGTTAATTTGAAAGTGAAAAATATGGTGTTAAAGTTATTTTTGTAAATAGTTAGAAACGGGGTTAAAGTAATTTTTAATAAATAGTAAAAAAAACTTTATTCCATATTTGTTTATTACTAAAAAAGAAGTTAAAATTAATTTTTCAAGTAAAAAGAAAAAAAAGAAAGGTTAAAAGTAATTTGAATTTCTAAAATTGGGGCTTGGGATTTGGTTGATGGTTGTGGGGTTGATAGGTGATATGAGGTCGAATTTCTAAAAAAAGAAAAAAGAGGGGGAGAGAGAGAGAGGTAAAATTTGAAAGTAAATAAAAGGAGAATTAAAGGTATTTTTGAAAAAAGGAGATTAAAGTAATTTTTGATAAATAGTATGAAAAAAAAGAATTTTATATATATTTATTTACAACTAAATAAAATAAAGAGTTAAATGTATTTTTTGACAGTAAAAAGTAAAAAAAGAAAGGTTAATACCTTCCGTTAGTTCCATCCATTACAAGTTGACGAAATTGGACGGCGGGGGCCTAATTGTTAACGGAATGATAGGTTCAGGTGTTTTTTTATAAAGATCCTAAAAGTTCAACGTATTTTTTCAAATTTTTACTTATTATTCACTCACGTCAAAGTCCAAATTAATGAACCTTCTTGGAATGGGGAAATTACATATCAGCGGAGAAAGGGGTAAATAATGCCCAAGTGATGGAGAGATTTTTTCGAAATTACATAAATATGGAACGGAGGAAAAAAAATTCCCCTTTCATGAAACGGAGGAAAAAATATTCCCCATACATGGAGTCCAAATCTGGGTTTCCTCAGTTGCCCCTAAGTTGCTCTTTCTATGGACCTAAGTTGCCCCTTCTATGAAAATAAGTTGCCCTTTCTATGAATTTCTTGGGTGTTCAATTTCTTGAGTATTTCTTCAATCTTCTTACTATTTCTATTATTTTCTGAGAAATTTGGGATACGGGTTACTTGCAGATTTGCATGAAACGGACCAACTGAAATTCTCTATGCATGAAACGGAAGAAAAAAAATTCTCAAAACATGAAGTCGATTTGTAGTCAAATTAAATCTGAATTTGAACCTAAGTTGCTCATTCTATAAACCTAAGTTGTCCATTCTCTGGACTTAAGTTGCACCTAATTTTTTCTAAGAAAAGCAGCCGATGAAGCAAATTAGTAACTAGTAGCATGCATAACTTCTTCACATTTTCAAATAAAACCAAACAAAAAATTTCAAGTGGCAATTCCTAGAATCTAAAAATAAAAGTAAAAAGTGGATGATAAAAAACATATATCTTATTTTCTCTATCATTTCTCTTTCTAAAAAATTACCCAAAATACATTAACCTCAAAGTATTTTAAAAACTCAAATCTACAAGTAACCCAAATCTCAAATTTCTCAGAAATTAATAAAAATGGTAAGAAGATTGAAAAAATGCTCAAGAAATTAAATACTCAGGAAGTTCATAGAATGGGCAACTTAAGTTCATAGAAGGGGCAATTTAAATCCATAGAAGTGGCAACTTAAATTCATAAAAGGAGCAACTTAGGTTCAAACTCAGATTTGACTACAAACCGACTTCATGTTTTGGGATTTTTTTTCCTCCGTTTCATACATGGAGAATTTCAATTGGTCCGTTTCATGCAAATCTGCAAGTAACCCGTATCCCAAATTTCTCATAAAATAATAAAAATAGTAAGAAGATTGAAGAAATACTCAAGAAATTGAACACCCAAGAAATTCATAGAAAGGACAACTTATTTTCATAGAAGGGGCAACTTAGGTCTATAGAAGGGGCAACTTAAATTCATAGAAGGGGCAACTGAGGAAACCCAGATTTGGACTCCATGTATGGGGAATATTTTTTTCTCCGTTTCATGTATGGGGAATTTTTTTTCCTCCGTTCCATATTTATGCAATTTCGAAAAAATCTCTCCATCACTTGGGCATTATTTACCACTTTCTCCACTGATATGCAATTTCCCCTCTTGGAATCCACTTCCTTGAGGAGTTTGTAAATGGGATAGGATCCTCTCCAGGGACACAGAGTGTTTTTTTTTGTTTTGAACGGTGAAAAATAAATTTTATTAACTTTTAAAATTGTTATAAAGATTAATAGGACAAGAATAGCGACAACAAAGTGTCCAACCCGAGACCCAATCCTTTGATTAGCAAGATGTCAACCAACGAAACACTTGAAAAGCCTAAAGCCCGGATACATGGGACAAGCCCAACAATTAAACCAGATGGGACGCAACCCAAAACACCTAAGGGGCCTAGAAGCCCAGAATAGAAGGGACAAGCCCACAAATTAGCCCAACACAAACCCTAGCAAAATAAAACACATCACCACCGCCACCCAACACCGCTCACCTCCACAAACAGCCACCCAAAAACACAGACCACCCTAACGGACAGAGCCACACCGCTGTCTCATGGAGCCGTTAGGCCAGAGGACCAATCGATCTCAGGAAATCAATCGACGTATATGTGCAGCCTGGAACAAACACCCTCGACCTGCCAAGCCGAGCCTAGCCATTAGGCGAAACCGAAAAGCTCCAACAAGCAAATCGGCGGTCGGCAAAGGCAGAAAGAGGCCGGAGCCCAGGAGAGGAGGAGACGGCGCTGAAACGGCGACGAGGAGAGGAATCTATTTCAGCAAGGGAACCACCTTTGAAAATGGAAGGACAACGACATCACTGACCGCCGTGAGCAAAGAACCGGATCTCGAATCATCGTGAACTAGCCATGAACTTGTGGGCCCCAAAAACGAAGCAGAATCGCCGGATGCAGGGACCACCACCATCAGATATGTCGCCGCGAGTAACCACTCAACACCTGAAACGGGAAAAAAGAAAGGTCAGCGGAAAAGGAGGCCTGGGGAAGGAGAGAGGAGGCACCTCCCCCCCCCCCCCCCAGGCGGTCGACGGAGAACTCTTGGAACAGGGGAAGATGGACCGTTTTTAGAGAGAGAGAGAGAGTTATTCCAGGGACACGGAGTTGACGGTCCTGCCCGACCCATTTTGGGTTCCTTTTAGGCTCGTTTCGATAATTAGAAACGTTCATCATCTAGAGATTGTCGAAAACTTTAATCATGTCAAGATTAATATTGAGATTGTCAAAAACTTTAATCATGTCAAGATTAATATTTATTGAATATCATTTGAGTTGTTTTCAAAACACATTTATTTTGAATAAATGAGTTTTAAAAACATTGCAACACTAAGGCTCTGTTTGGTGAAGTTTCCAATTTTTTGTTTTCCATTTATGAAGAACAAGAAATGAGTTTTTGTTTATTTATTAAAAAATAAAAACAAAAAATATGTTTGATGACCATAATAGTTTTTGTTTACTAATTGTTTTTTGGGCTGCCGAAAGTGTTTCAAAATAAATGAAAACGCAATTTTTGAGTTTCTAGAATTTTCATAAACTAGTGGAATTGATTATATATTTTGTAAACAACAACAGTAACATAAACATGTTTATGGTGCTTGTTTAAAAAAAATATCGAAAACAAAAAAAAAATTGAAAATAAAAACTTTTCCAAACAGAGCCTAATTAAAACCCATTTTTTCAATGTGTTCCGAAAATATCTAAACTAAATTCGATAAATATGAATTTTGACGTGACTGAATTTGTGACGACGTCTACAAAGTTAACATTTCCGATTACCAAACCGAAATTCGGGAAGGATCTGAAAGCGGGTCTAGGACCGTCTAGTCTCTTTAAGGGACTGGAGGATATGGGTCCGGATCCTCTCCAATTTTCCAATCCATGTTTTGGACTGGAGGTCCACATATGGACCGTTTATTAGCGTATTAATAGTTCGAATTTGCTCATCAATTCGTACCGATAAGAATTAACTTCTTGTTGGTGATATTACAAAAGTTTTGATAAGCACCCAAGATTGTATAATCTTGGTGCTCAAATCCTCCAAATTGTGACGTTTTTATATTTAATTGGTTGATTATGCTAAATATTGCGCGTAAGGTATTTTTGTGAGCGTTTCAGGTTAAACGCGAGAATAAGGCGTAGTTTGACGCCAAGGATAGGCTGCGAGGGTAACCAAGCGCTTGAGGCCATGAGGTGCTGTGATATCAAGTACCTCAAGTTGAGTGACGATGGCCCGGAAGATGCCCGGAGGTGCCATAGCAAGGTGGCAGAGCTGAAGCCTGGAATCTGCAATTTCTGCAGATTGTTATCGATAACAATGTGCAAGTTATCGATAACATTTGCCCCTTTTTGGTCCACAAGCTTCCAGACCTGAGGGTATCGATAACGTTAACATGGAGTTATCGATAACTCCTTTCTCCAGTGAAGAATTTTAAGGTAATTATCGATGCCTTGGCCTATGGTATCGATAACTTTTGTCCCCAGAAGATATTTTTCTTACTTTTTCAACTTTCCATTTATGGAATACTTGCCACTTTTGGCAAGTTCTGGGATATTTATTGTAAGAGAAGGGCTTGGTTGTATAAATACCACACACTCTCTCTCTCTCATTCATTACCTAGATAAAAACTACTTTAAGTCTTTTTAGTTCTAAAGTTCCTCCATAGCTTTTAAAGCTTTTCAAGTTGTAATTCCTCAAGAACACATTAAGGTATTTACGTTACGTTAATTTCTCGAGTGTTAAAGCTGTTTGTATGCTTTGGATCTATATATAAATCAAGTTTATTCTCGGTTCTATCAGTTAAACATGTTTTCCATTCTTACCATGCTTTCTAGTCTTCTTATTATGTGTGAGTAGTCGATTCGGCTCGGGCATGGGGTGATTAACGCCCCGTGACTTATGTTTATCTTGCTTTTCTCAACTCATGGCTTGAGATTCGGTATGGAAAGTGAGAAGGGTTCGCCTTATATGTAACAAAACTTGCCGATGTTAATCTCCGGTGATTATGTGCTTGCTCACATGGTTCCGGAGCGATGTCTCGGTTTGTGTTTTCCAAGAGAACAAAAGAGCTCACTTGTTTTTCATACTACATTTCTAGTCTTTTAATGGTTTCATAGCTAAATCTTCCGGTTGATAGCTTATGCCGTGCGATTCAACCGCGTTATCGTTGAGAATGGTTCGATGGCCTAAGTTACGGGCGTTAATAACTCCAACGCCTTGCCGCTTGTTTAATCTAGTTCAAACTCTTTTTCTAGTCTTTTTCATAAGTGTTTATCACCTTTCAAAGAAAAACCAAAAGTTGGTCGTCTAAACGCCGCAAACCCTTACATCTAAAAATCCTAGCAAGCTATTGAGATTCTCTCTGCGGGAACGATTCCGGACTTTCGGATATTATGCTGACAGCAACTTGGCCCTACGCTCGGGGTAATTCAACCTATTTCGACGGTTAGGTTGTGGCGAAGCAAGTTTACACCAAAAAATAAATATTACAATGGACAAATTAACAGGCTGAGTCGTGAAAATCTTGCTCTCTTTAAGGAGATTCAAGCCCTCTACGGTAACAAACCGGTGTAGTAGAAAATCTCTTACTTGTCCCCTCCAGGATATAAACAGCCCGATAATTTATCGTATGGTTCGGACCTACTCTGCACAAGTAGGAGAACCCAAAGCTCCACAAAAGAACACCCCTTACACTTTGCCCAAGACTCTCACATACATATTAAAAACTCACCGACTAGTTTTTTAGAGAACAAAGATGGAGGGGAGAATTGAGTATGGAAAGGCTAAGGGACTGTTTGATAAAACTGAAACTGAAAGCTGAAAAATTAAGTACTGAAAGCTGAATACTGAAATTTTTAAGCTGAAAAATTGTTTGATAAATATATTAAGTACTGAATTAAAAAAATGATGACTTAATTTTGTACCAATTCTCTCTTAATTTACTTACAATCACAATATACTTATGGTAATGGTGGAGGAGTGGTGGAGGTGGTGGTGGTGGTGGAATGGTGGTGTAGTGTTGGTAGTGGTGGCGGTGGTGGAGTGGTACGTGGGAGTGGTGGTGGTGTAGTGATGATAGTGGTGGTGGAGTGGTGGAGGTGGTAGGAGCGGTGGTGGTGGTGTAGTGATGGTAGTGATGGTGGTGGTGGTGGAGCTGATGGTGGTGGTGGTGGTGGTAGAGTGGTGTAGGTGGTGGTGATGTTGGAGTGGTAGAGTTGGTGGTGGTGATGTGGTGGCGGTGGTGGATGAGTGGTGTAGGTGGTGGGAGTGGTGTAGGTGGTGGAAGTAGTGGTGGTGGAGTGGTGAAGCTGGTGGCGGTGATGTGGTGGTGTAGTGATGGTGGTGGTGGTGGTGGAGGAGTGGTGGTGATGTGGTGGTGGTGGTGGTGGAGGAGTGGTGGTGGTGGAGTGGTGTAGGTGGTGGTGGAGTGGTGGAGTGGTGGAGCTGGTGGTGGTGATGTGGTGGCGGTGGTGGATGAGTGGTGTAGGTTGTGGAAGTAGTGGTGGTGGAGTGGTGGTGTAGGTGGTGGTGGTGTAGTGGTGGTAGTGGTGGTGGTGGTGAAGTGGTGGTGGTGGAGTGGTGGTGTAGGTGGTGGTGGTGTAGTGGTGGTAGTGGTGGTGGTGGTGAAGTGGTGGTGGTGGTGTAATGGTGGTGGTGGTGAAGTGGTGGTAGTGGTGTAGTGATGGTAGTGGTGGTGGTGGAGCTGGTGGTGGTGGTAGTGGAGGAAGTGGTGGTGGAGTGGTGGTAGTGGTGGTGGTGGTGGAGTGGTGGAGGTGATGGTGGTTGTGGTGGAGGTGTTGGTGGGAGTGGTTGTGGTATGATGGTTAAATGTAAGTACACAGAAATTCAGCCAGAATTAAGTAGCTCAAAGCTACTTAATTTTTTTCAACTTTTTAGCCTATATTTTAAGTGGTACTTAATTTGTTAAGTAATGTAAAATGTTGTTATCAAATCTACTGAGTCACTTATTACTTAATTGATTCAGTTTTAAGTGCTGAATTTAGGTTATCAAACAAGCCCTAAGTGCGGATCAAAAAAAAAAAAAAAAAGCCCTAAGTGTTTTGAAGAAGTCTTAGTATTACTATATATTTGTAAAACCACTTATGCAGGGTATATATAGGCAAGAAAGAATCCAAACTATATCTTTTCATTAATGACTAAATTCCATAGGATAGATATGAAAGATATGCTCCCGATTCTTTCTAGATTTGTTAGATTTACTAGATATTCTCCTTGATTCTTCTAGATTTGCCTAGATATCCAAACACCAAGTTAAATGATGTGATCTCAAGATTAGATTTGATCTTCCAAGTGGATATCCAAATAAATGCTAATATAAGAGCCTCTCACACAGATATAAACGTGACTTGTAAAAATCTAGCACCAAAAGATGTACAAAAATTAATATTAAAATAATAAATTTCCAACACTTCTTACTGGTAAGAATTACCTTTGACTGATAAGAGTTGACAAGCAAATTCAAACCGTTGATTGCAGCAAATGAACGGTCTAAATCATGTCTGTCTCCTCCAGTCCAAAATATGGACCAGAGAGGATCCATTTCCAGAGAGGATCACATCCTTTATAAATAGAAGGAAAAACAAGGATAAATGAAAGAGATTCTGTTTAAAATTGAAATATTTTCCTTAACCCCATGAAAATTGAAATCAGTTTATTACAGCTTGATACCTGTGTAAATTTATCTACTGGCATAGAAACGTTTTTTTATTATTATTTTTATAAGTATTGAAATAGAAACCTTAAAATTTACCAAAACCCTCCCTCGCTGAGCTGCAGCAAGCGCTACCACCTCACAACCAATCACTTCCCCTACAGCGGCAGCCTCTATTGCCACTAGGCTCGAACACTACGTCTGATGCAGAATCATTTTCGTCTAATTTCCTAAATTTTAGGCTATGTTTGGCAACACTGCCACTTTTCTGTTTCCTGTTTTCTATTTGCTGAAATCAGTTTTTACTTTTCCTAAAAAAAGTGAAAGCAGAAAACTGTTGGAAATTTACAGACTTTCAGATGAATGAAATCGGGGCTACCGGAGGGTCTCTCGAGGCAACCGTGCTCATTCCGGGTTCGTCGAATCTGGACACACCACAATCAATAGACGTATTGAATTGTGGGATTCTGTAACTCCCGTAACCCTCCTCGTGATGGTGTATTACTCCCGTAACCTCCTTCTTCATGGCAGAATTCATTGGCTTGTTAATGGCAGCATTACACCTCTCCTGCCTCCTTCACCCTATAAAAGGAGGCTCACGTTCTTGGAGAACTCACAAGCAAACTCACAACTTTCTAGCATACTCTGAAATTCGTTCTTGAGAGAGAGAGGCAGGCGGTAGTCACTTCACCAAGGCAATCGACAGTGGTGTTCCGACGGCTTGCGGTTTAGCCGAGCCAACCCTGGGAGAAAGTCGCCGACGCAACCTACAACACCCACGGTAGGCGGCGAATATTTCTTAAGGTGACTGTGGTATTACACAGGCCTCGGTTCGATATTCTCGAATTCAGTTTGTATCTCGTTCTTCATATTCTGTAAATTGTTTTGTATCTTGTAATTCGATTTATTCCTGTAATTTTATCATTGGAAATGAAATTGTTCTCTGGAATGTTACGTGGCTGCCGAAATTTTCCCAACAAAAACATGTTTGTTTCAACCTATTTTTTAAAAAGAAAACCAAACCAGTTTTTACTTTTTCTAAAATGGTCTTTCTTGCAAGATACAAAATGGTCTTTCTTGCAACACTGCCACTTTTTCTAAAATGGTCTTTCCCCGCTGAGGGCCAGCCCTCAGACTCTCGCCCGGGGGCGCTGCCCCCAGGACCCCCGTCAGGGGGCACGGCCCCCTAAGACCCCCGCCAGGGGGCACGACCCCTGGGTCCCCCAGGTTACATGGTATTGTGGGGATGTCAGACTTAGCTTGTTTGATAGATTGTTAATCTATGCATATATAGCTTGTCATTTTGATATTGAGATTTCTTCTCTTATATGTGGTTGTTCCTAATTTCAGGAAAACATGACCACTGTGCAAGGGAAAACTACCGTCACTGGCAAAGACAAAGAGACTGGTGTTGTCAGTGGCAATGGAAATGGCGGTGGTGCTATTCCAACTCATGCTCCTATTCCTGGGATTCCCTCTGTTCCAATATCTCACGTGGAGAGGCCGAGCAAATTTGTTGGGGTGGACTTCAAAAGGTGGCAACAGAAGATGTTGTTCTATCTCACCACCTTGAACTTGGCAAAGTGGCTTGTCGAGGAAGCACCTGTTATTGCTGAGGATGATCCTGACACTCAGAAGCGGGTTGATGTGGCCAGATGGAAAGAGCATGACTATATGTGCAAGAATTACATTCTGAATGCTCTGGATGATTCGCTGTATTCTGTGTATGGCGAGGCTCCATCGGCTAAGGAATTATGGGAATCCTTAGACAGGAAATACAAGATCGAGGGTGCCGGGTCCAAGAAGTTCGTTGTGGGCCGGTTCCTTGATTACATGATGGTGGACTCCAAGTCTGTGGCAGTCCAAGTCCAAGTCCAAGAGCTGCAGCTCCTGCTCAATGAGATCAGGATTGAGGGGATGATTCTGAGTGAAGCATTCCAGGTGGCTGCAGTCATCCACAAGCTACCCCCAGCATGGAAAGAGTTCAAGAGCTATCTCATGTTCAAGAATAAGGAGATGACCTTGGAGGCTCTTTTCATCAAACTCCGCATTGAAGAGGAGAATCGGGGTATGGATTGGAGTGCGAAGACCTCCTACATGGCCAAGGCAAATATGATGGAGCATGGTCAATCTTCCGGTGTGAGGAAAAACCAGTATGACAGGCGTTCTGACAAGCGGTCTGACAAGCAAGCTGGCAAACAGAAGGACAAAAGTGTCAATCTGGGACCGAGAGGTGGGGTTGCCAAGAAACAGAAAGAGAAGTTTTAGGGTGCATGCTTCAACTGCAACAAGTTCGGGCATAAAGCTTCGGAGTGTAAGAAGCCGCTTAACCCTCGCGCTCAGGCACATTTGGCTCAGGTGGAGGCAGCAGTGTCTAATATCAACCTCTCAGCTATGGTATCTGAAGTGAACATGGTGGGTTCAAACCCGCAGGAATGGTGGGTAGACACTGGAGCTACACGTCATATCTGTTGTGACAGGCAGTTGTTCACTACTTTCGAGCCGGTTGCTAACGGTGAGAAACTGTTTATGGGGAACTCAGCTACCTCGGATGTTGCGGGGCAGGGGAAAGTGGTCCTGAAGATGACTTTGGGAAAAGAGTTGACTCTGAATAATGTGCTGTTCGTGCCAGATATTCGCAAGAATTTGGTTTCTGGTTCGCTGTTGAGCAAGCACGGCTTCTGCCTGATTTTCGAGGCTGATAGGGTCACTCTGACTAAAGCTGGAATGTATGTAGGGAAAGGTTACATGACCGATGGTCCTTTTAAGATGAATGTAATGACTGTTATCCCTACTATCAATAAAAAGAAATCCCCTGTTGCTTATGTGCTTGAGTCTTCCTTTTTGTGGCATGGTAGACTAGGTCATGTTAATTATGATTCTATGCGTAGATTAATTAACTTGGACCATATTCCAGCTTTCCAAATTGATAAAAAAACACAAGTGTGAGACCTGTGTAGAGGCTAAAATGCCCAGAGCATCTTTTAAAGCAGTAGAAAGAAGCACAGAACCTTTGGGTTTAATCCACACTGATGTGTGTGATCTGAAATATGTCCAAACTCGGGCCGGTAACAAGTATTTCATTACTTTTATC